>JABFQC010003950.1:0-13312 GCA_022817085.1 Psilanteris sp. ZL-2020 | reverse complement strand
CATCCCATTATTCGTATGATATATACATTTGAAAGACCGCGTTGCAATAGGATGTTTTTTAATTGGTGCCTTTCATCCCTTCCACTACCGTAATGCGCAGTATTTCACCTAGTATGTTTCCTCCATGAGGTATTGTACCTAAACTCCAGAAAAGAGTGTCGTGTCGCGACTCGTCGAACCTTGGCTCGACGGGTCGCTGCCGCGACCCTTGATATGGCATTATGATATAATTTTGTTCTTTATTGTTTAAGGTATTATCATTGTTTTTTGTATTATTATGTTTTTGTTGTATTCTACTATTAATGTGTTTTTTTATTATGTCTAGAGGGTAAACATTGTTTATTAATGTTTTAGTAATAAGGTCTAGATTGTTTTCATGAAATTTTTTATCTGGTATGTCTCGCATTTTATCTACCATGCTGTAGATCATAGCAATTTAATTTGAAAAACTATGGTGGGAATAAAATTTAAGTATTCTAACAGACAAAGTTGGTTTTCTGTACCAATTAACGGAAAGTGATTTGACTGTCAGTGATGCCACCACGATTGATCAGAGGGGAATACCCACACCCCCTCTACTAACTTTTTTGTTATCAGTTTGTTAAATCCACGTGCCCTAGGGAAATTTGGGGTAGGTGGGAGATTCTAATATAATTTTACTCACCAAAATTACACTAGGCACAAATAAAACCAATAAAAAGGTAAATGAAATACGTTCTTTTAGATGAGAAATAACTAAAAAGAGAAATAATATTCAATTAAGTGAATTGTGAATCGAAGTGCTAGTTACTTTCTGTTTTTCATTTTATCACTGGGTTTTGAATCAATTCCGTGTATATCGTGTTTCCAGATATCGTCCTCCTATTTTCAGGAGATCCGTAAAAGAAGACACTAGTCTCCTATTAGTGTTCCCCTCCTATTAGTGATATCAAAAAAAAAAAATTGTAAAAAAAAAAGGGGAATATATAAAAAAAAGAAAACAAAAGAAAAGAGAATAAAAAAAGAATATGTATAAAAAAAAGCTCGTAAGTATGCCCTTGTAAGTGTCGACCATAACCTCAATGGTCGACACGTTACAAAAATAATCATATTATCAATTATGAAAAAAGTAAAGTTTTATATAATGAAAAAAACTATAAGAAAATAATCAATAGTGAAATGATTAATATTTTGAAAAATAAGAACAGTATGAATGGGAGAACTGATATAGAAGGTTTAAGTTTGTTATATCATAAATTGTTTAAATGATTAATTTTTAGTAATTTGAGTAGCTCTCTTGAGAAATGTATATGTTTACTACTTTGCGAACTTTTAAACTCTATTTATAATTTTAATTTAGACTCAATTGACGCTTGTAATTAGCAGTAATATACGTTTTTGTTTTGACTTACGAATGATTGTACATATACAGTTGAAATGTATTTTTATTCTACGTATTTATTTATTTATCAACTTTTTGCAATTTAACAGTTGGCAAAAAAATGACTAAAATCAATATTGATGGTTTTTGATTTGGTGAGTCCTGTTATTATTATATAGTAAAAAATGTCACAAAATGTATGTTGATGCTAAGTTTATATATCCAAAATATTGTATTTCTAGCCCTGATGAGGTCTGAAAAAAAATCGAAACGTCGAACGAACTTGCGCAAGACTAGTTTTTTCTGTTCCCCATGGTCACTAGATACATGTTGATATTATGATTAAATAATTGAGGAACATTTCTTTATGAAGCAATTCAACATCTCATATTTAATTTCTAATGTAAAGGCTTTCCAGTTTGCGTATATGCATGGACTTCTCGAAAGCTTTCGATGTTAAACATAATATTTGAATTGGAATTTTTTTTAAATGACTGAGGGACTTTATCTGTGATTATATTTCGAGACAAATGAATGTGATCAATACGCAATGCGGACGAATTTTTACTTGTTACAGATGATCCTAAGATTTTTAATTTATTCGCTCTAAGTACACTGAGAGAAATAGGTTGTTGAATTAGCAATCCGGATATCACAATTCAGATTGTTGAAATCAAGATTGTTAAAAATATTATCTAGATTGTATTTGAATGCGCGCATCTTTCCATTCGCCGCGCGAAAAACTGAATTAAGAATTAACAAAAAATTAACCTAATCTAACCTAATAATAATATTCAAGCAGAAGTTGTTCTTGATTAGTTTAAATCAATGTAATAACACCGATCGTGTATAAAATTAATAAGTGATTATTAATCTCAAGTAATTTAGGTAAGTTTAAACTGTAATAACAATTTATTAAATACTAAATTGATTAAGCTATTTATTTTATTGTTTAATTTAATATTTTGGTGTTTATATTATATATTTAAATTTTGTAGGACGGATGTATTTGTTGAAAATACCTTAATTAATTTTAATTTAGAAAAGTTAAATCCAATATTTCGAAGTAATATTAATTAAATGTTGAAAAGGATTTATTTTTGTCAATAAGCAATTTTTTATTTAATAAAACAATTTAGTAGTAGAACACCTTTTATCTTATATAAAAGATAATAAATTATACATTTTGTAAAAAATTATTATATATAAATATATATTTAAATCTTTGTTTTTATTTAAAAATTAGATAATGCAATTGATGAAGAGGTATTTTTAAATTTAACAGAGGATGAAATAAAAGAACTGATTCCTGAAGTCGGACTACGAAAAGAATTTAATCAAAAATATAAAGAATTTAAGAATGTATACATCTTATAAGAATAAGAAGTATAAATCTTATTAATGTTACATTTTGTTATTTTAAATTGATTTCATATTTACATTTAATACGTATACATTTACAGGAAACTTCAAAAAATAATCCTAGTTTATTATCAGGAACTGAAAAAGAAATTATTTCCAGCGTGGACTTTTGTTGATAATCCTAATGATTATAATAAAATATTTTTTCAATTAATCAAAGTACTGCAAACAACAGTCTTGATGATAATATTTTTGAACAAGGTATGTCTCGTACTTAAGTATATTCATCCCAGCAACCAGAATGGAACCAAAAAACAGGAATTATTAAAACACAAACTTTAATTTATTACATGTTATTATAGAATATATATTTGAAAAAAAACTTGTATTTTTTATAATTAATTTTATTATAATTAAGAATAACACATGCACACAATTATTTCGTTATTAATCCATTAATTTAAATAATGTTGTCGTTCCGCTTGTCATTTGGAAATAACATTCGACAGTCATGTAGTCGCATTGGCCATGTGGCTATAGACTTGGACTCTTACGCTGAAGTATGCGAGTTCGGTTCTTCGGTAGTTTGAAAAATTGAAATTTCTTTTTTTTTTCAATGGAATTATAATCGATCTGGCATGAGTATGGAACTCGATCATAATCCAAACTATACCCAGACAAATTTCGAGATTTCTTCCAAATTGTTTTAGTATGGATAATATCTGGCCCAGACTTATGTCATATTCAAACCAGGCTTTTGTCCATACTAATTCCAGACCAATTTGTTCCACTCGGGTTATATGAATATAAAAAATTGTTAATAAAATAATTTCTGTTGTCACATTCAATGTGGTCTAAATTTATATTCCGTAGATACTATACACACACTGTATTATAACTAATATTATAAATATTTATTATTTAAGTGTATTTTGGTTTCAGATAGATAAATAAAAATGTTGTCATGGATCAACTACCTTAAAATATAAATAATTCATATAATCATATGAATAAAATCGTAATAATTTAAAGCAGTTTTAGTTTTCAGTAATCTTTGGTCGTAAAATTGTTAAGGTTTACCTAATTTTAGCTGGCTAAATTAAAACGGCTACTTTATAATAAATAGTTATTAAAATAAATTATTATTACCGCATATTGGTGTTATATAAACAGAATGCATAGTGTTTGCTTCTCTTTCTATGAGAAAATAGATTGTTATCATTGGAAAATATTCGCCATTTCTAAATTTATAAGTGTTATTGAGATAATTAGATCCATACGACACCAGCTTCCATTCTAAATTTGGTTTATAATCATCCCAGATAATCTGAAAATATCGTTTGTTTTTTCATTACTCTGAAATTATTCATTTCTATTTTTCGCAAATGATATATACCTACAGCTTTTTCTTGTCATAATCAGAAAAAAGTAACATGAAAAATTATAGCACTTCATAAATTGTATTAATTTAATTATTCATAATATTAATAATAATAATTCATAATAATTATTTAATATGAATATAATATAAAACTTGAGTTTTATTATAATTTTGTGTGAATTTTGCAGTAATTATTAATGACTGTTTGAAATATCTAAGGGCGCAGTAGCGTTGTGGCAAGAGTAACTCTTGTTACATCTTGAGATGCAACATTGGTTAGGACAATAATTAGTCATTAAAAATAACTAATTACACCCTAATACAATCTTAGAATTGATAATAAGAGGGGCAAGGAAATTAATCGGTAAAACAATTGATTTGATTATAAAACTTATTATAAAATAAATTTAAATTAGGGGAGATTGTTTTATAATATGGACACATATTTGGAGCCTATTGGAACATATTGGGACAACGGACAAAATCGCAAATCTCACGCACCGGAGTTACATTTTGACAGAATGTTTGTGAATACATCCTTTCCCTACAAAAGCTATAGCTTTTGTAGAGTGAAGATCCTCCTAAATTTCATTAATTATCCAATCATTAACGTAGATTTAAAATACATTTTCAAGAATGCGGGGATTAAATTGTTTACAACAGAATTCTTTTAAACACTGTTTTTGAAAAGGGGATTGATTATTTTAAGGTGTTCGCGGCAAAAGAAGCGGCATTGTAACATAAAAATAGATATGCGACGCGCATCTTAATTTCTAAGCAATCATCATATTTTAGAAACATATAAATCTTATTCTTTTTATAATTTTATAAAATTAGTAGACAATTTTAATTTAGTTCATTATTAATTGGATAAGACAACGTCAGAGTTATCTTAAAAATAGTTTTCTTTGAGAAAACTTTTGGGCACAATTTGAAATTGTGTGCATTATATTACACCCTATTTTCTGCGATTCTGGCTTAGGATGATCTAGACTATATTTTAAGATTTATGTTATATTTTATATTTATGACATTTTGTGACGTTGACTAAAACACCGTAACGATATTTTTCGATTGTAATTGTGTTTATTATCTGTTTAGTTCGGCTGCGCCGATATAAGCCTGGTGCTTACTCTCAAACCAGATTGGTAAGTCTATCTTTGTCAGTGGGAATATCCTACCAATTGCAGTATTTACGCGGGGCAATTCCGCTAGTAAGCGTGTTGCATCAATGATTAGGACTATAACCGTATTTATTATTGTATTAACCGTATTAACTATCAATTAACATTGATAGAATGAGCAGATTTATTTAAATGTATAACTATATTCCATATAACCATAATATATCTGATAGCCAGATTTATGTAATTTCAATGTAAATGGAACATTTTATTGGACTCCGGATTGAATGAACGTTACAATTTACCTATGATTGAAAAATCACGTTTTGTTATACGTACGTTACAAATAATAATAAAAAACAATTATAAACTTTTTTAATAACGACCTATACAACCAATGGGAATTGAACGCATATTTATCATACGAGTTCAAGACATATCTAAGTGGCCAACGCATCAACGTGAAGGATTAGTTAATTTGAAGAGTAATAAACAACAGTTTGTAATGTATTAATATGAAGTTAAATTTAATCAACTAATACACTTTAACAAAAACAATTTAATTTAATATTTTTTTGGATTTAAGTAATTACCTATATACTGCCTTATATCAGTAAATTAAATAATATTTTTATATTACAAATTGTTGTGATTATTTTGATCTAAATAAATATGCATAAAGATCCGCTTAATTTTACATACGATTCGTGCAGAGAAGACTCAGCTGTCGTACTCAGATTTTGGTTGCCCATTTTAATATGCGGAACACATATGTTAGTATTTACTGTTTTTTCATATTCATATCTTATGATGAAGAAAATCTTTTGTTTATTTATCTATTACTGTTTTTTTACTTATTTATCGCACTTTAATGTAAGCTAATATGATACATTACACCTTGTTCCAAAAGTTTACTGGTCTATCTTGCATTAATGACACATTTCTCAATCTGTGTTAGAAAGAAACATGGAGGATGACAGACATTTTTGCGTATGTTTTAATAGTTTTAGGGGTTTATGTTTAAACATATATTTAATATGCATGTAGGTAAACTGTATGTGTATTGAAGGGTTATTTTATTAACATAACATTTGCTATAATAATGATGTACATTGATTTAAACATCGAAATTAATATGTTAACCATCATAGTTATTTGAAGAAGGTTGACTTAGGTTGACCATACTTATAATATTTATAATAATATTGTAGGTGTTTTATAATGACATTAACAATAAAAATAAAAAATACAACGTAATTTTTATGAGAATTGTAATTTTATGCTTATAAATAATATAAGATATTATTTAATTACCCCTTTATGTGTTAATTTCAAGATAATTTCCATGCTACTGTGAGACCAAGATGCTATCTTAATAGTACAATTTTGCAGATCATACGGCCACATTGTGTAATCTGCATCACAGCGCACGGTGTACGTGCTAGAAGCTGGACAAACGATTTCACCATTATAGTGAAGAATGCATTTCGTAAATGGAATTTCATTTTGATCTTTGCTCAAGTCTCCTCTAAAAAATTTGATTCAATATCTGAGTCGTATAATAACAATACACTATGTAATAAATCAACTGTTATAATAGACACAGACACAAATGTATCAATTTTTTGTTTGTCATAGCAGTAATATAAAGACATGTGAACAATAATGTTTAAATATTAACCTAGTTAGAAGAGAATAAAAAATAGTCAAATGTAACACGGCCTTTCAAAAGAGTACGCATGAAACTTATATAATAAAAAAATTAAAAAAAAATAAAAAAAATAGAAATAGAATTTCTAAATTGCGTAAAAAATTGTTTTTATCTTAGTTTTCTTCAAAATATGAGTCATTTTTTAGTAAATTTATTGATAAAAGGTAATCTACAGAGTTTTATTATTATCATTTTTCTGTTGCGCCTGTTACTACTATTACTGGTTCAAATTGGAGAAGAGTAATAAATAAGGCATTCATTCAATAAATAATTGTTCAATAAATAAGAACAATTAATGATCATAAACTAATTTTAATTATTCACTTATTTATTAATTTAACTTAAATAATTAATATTGTCTATAATTTAATCATAGTGTAATCATAATTTATTATGAAATGATGAAAATTAAAATAGAATTATAAATAATTAATATTAAAAAAATAAACATTATTTCAGGAAAAAGAATCATAAAAGAATAACTTAACATCAGCGACTTGTGCTTCTCTCAAAGGGCAAGACTACGACATCCGATCCATCAGCTTACCGCCCGAATTGTCTGCTGGATACTGCCGGAAAGATACTTGAGAGAATAATTTGTGGGAGAGTGGAGGCATTCGTGGACGATAATCAACAACTTTCTGATAACCAGTATGGAAATCACGCTCCACAGTGGGTGCAATTAACAAAATAATAACGGGAGGCGTACCACAGGGATCAGTTCTTGGCCCATTATTTGGAACATCATGTACGATGAGGTATTGAGATTACAGCTGCCGAATAGAGCTGAGATCATTGGATTTGCCGATGACATAGCTGTAGTGGTGACAGACAAAGACCTGGTGGACGTCACACTGGTGGCGAATACAGCCGTTGCTACTATTCGATTCCTAGCAGGAAACAGAGTGAATCCATCAAGCTACGAGTCGGTAGCTATCTGATACAATCCACAACATGCCTCAGGTATTCGGGAGTCTGGATTAATGCGCGTCTGCGATTCGATGAACACCTGTGTACTACCGCAGAGAAAGCGGAACGAGTTATCACGGCCCTAGCACGTATTATGCCGAACACGACAAGGGCTAGGCAGAGTAGGCGTAAACTCTTGTCAAGCATCGTGAACTCCATTCTTTTGTATGCTGCTCCAACTTGGCATGAGGCAATAACAACGAAAAGCTACGCACGACAAATGGTAACTGTATACCGAAGAAGTGCTCTGAGAGTGGCTTACGCGTTTCGTACGTTGTCATATAAGGCGATATGTGCTGTAAGCGGAAAGTTGCCACTGGCAATACTTGTGGATGAACGACGACGAATATTCTTGAAAGGTCGACAAACACGTCAGCAATCAGAAGAGAAGAGAGGAGCGAGTCAATGAGACGATGGCAATCCTGGACGGCCTCACGTAGTGACAGGCAGTGATGCCAGATTCGGCATAATGGCAGCAAGTTGAACATAGCTGATATTGCGGGACGTTCGTTCGGGTATACCGCAATGTCAGTATAAATTTTAGGAGGTAACTTATTTTTTGGAAAGAAATTTGAAATTTCTTCCAAAGCCGAGGCCTAAGAAATAAGCCTAAGAGAAACCATTGGCTACAGAAGATCACGAAAAACCAGTTCCACCACCACGGATTCGAGCACCATTGGCAACTGATATCTGGTAGAAGGTGAAAAAGTGGAAAAACAAACAAAACCCTAGACTTCGACCTGCGAAACCAGATGCGATAGTTGTAAATGCCGAAGATGGACGCTCCTATGCCGACATCCTTCGTAGTATGCGCAACGACGATAATCTGAAAGAGCTGGGTAATAAAGTGAGAAAAGTACGACGTACGGCAGCAGGAGATCTTCTGCGCGAATTTGATAGAGTAGCTGGGTATATAGCTGCTGAGTTCAGCAATGCTATTTCGAAAAAGTTTGGTGAAACAACTAAAGTTCACACTCTCAGATAGGAGTCAACCATTGTGTTGAAAGACCTTGTATGTCAAACTCAAACACAACGTCCACAAGGAAATCAAGTCTTTTGCAATGAATATCCAGACACTACTGGAGAAGATCACGGACCTGGACGAGTAAATGGAATTACCCATGGTGTAATCAACAAGGTGTCGCATTCCAGAGGTTGCGCAGTGGCAACCAATCACATAATGTGCCTAAATTTGAATGAAATGATGGAATTACTAATTATATTACATAAGTTTTAAAATAATATAAACAAATTTTAGATAAAATCAATAAATATTATCAATTTTCATTTATAAATATTATAAATAAATATGTAATGATATTTTTTTAAATTCTAAATTATTTATTAAATATTCTACTATTTAAACATTGTCGAAAAATTTAGAATATTAGATTATATGAAAAATATATTCTGTTTCATAAAATAAATAAAGAAAAATAATTTTGAATAATCTAATAACAAAAACACTCTTTTCTTACACTTTTATAGGAAAAACTCTTACGAAACCTATTATAAAAAACTAGAATAAAAATTCTTTAATAGTATTTATTTATTTATTTAATTTTTATAGTATTTATTGATCGTGTTTTCTTATTTTATATTCTTATATGCATTAAATGTTTAAAAATTTAAATATAAAAATTATTATTATTCTGATCAACACAATTATTGCATGAATTATTATTTCTGAAATAAGAATTTATAAGTGCCGCTTGAAAAACAAATAAGGCACAAAAGTTTATTGGTTATTACGTGACCAAATCACGAGTTAGATGCGCATTGCGACACCTTGTTTCTTACATCATGGGATTACAAACTATTGCCCGCAGTGATGCCATATTCGGCATAATAGCAGCAACTTGAACATAGTTGCTATTGACCGACGTTCATTGTGATAGTTCTCGATTGTGTAACGGGCATAATGAAATGTCGGTAAAAATGTTCAGAGAAATCTTAGAGAACATATTTTTTGGATCATTAATTAATAATTGTTTAATGTCATCTATAAAAATATAACACCGTAAACAAATTGTTAATTAATATTCTTATTATAATTAAAATAATTTTATCATTTTTTTTAATTTAAAAATGGTAATACAAAGAGATCATAAATCGAAATATATTTTTATATACTCTTATATAATAACAATATTAAGTAATAATTAATAAGTAATAATTATCAATTAATGATCCAACAAATAAGTTATCTCTTAAATTTTTTACTGACATTGCGGTATACTCGAGCGAACGTCCCTCAATAGCAGCTATGTTCAAGTTGCTGCTATTATGCCGAATCTGGCATCACTGATTGCCCGCCCGGCCAGTAGGATGAGCGAGACAACACTGCAAAGATGGCGACCCTCTTTCAGAACCAAACTGATATTACTGGAGAACCATCAAGAACTAGATCGGCGCAGGTTCAGAAGAAGAAAAGTCGCCCACGCCTAAGGCCCCCCAAGACCGGATGCTCTGGTGGTGACAGCGGAAGCCGGTCAGACATACGCGGATATTCTCTGTAGTGTGCGTACAGACGACTCCCTGCTGGGATTGGGGAACAACGTGAGGAAAGTGCAGAAGACAACTGCCGGCAACTCCTGCTGGAGATTAACAGATTGACTGAACACCGGATCGAAGAGTACTGTGATGCAGCTAAGAAGTTTGGCGAGTCGGCCAAAATCCACATTAGCAGAGAAAACCACCATTGTTTTAAAGGAACTCGATGACCTAACTACCAGCACCGAAATTTGCACGGCTCTAACTGATATTATAGATGGCACCCCAGAAATAGATTAAATCTCTGAGAGAAGGACCTAGAGGTACTAAAATATCAGTGGTCTCCCTACCAGTTGCCATGGTTAGAAAAGCCATAGATGCGGGAAAAGTCCGAATTGGATGGGGTAGTTGCTGGAATACGTAAGAGGACTTACCAAGTATTATAGATGCTGGTAGTTCGGCCACTTAGCCAACTCATGTAAAGGAACGGATAGGTCCGACACATGTATTCGATGCAGAGAAGTGGGACATACCGCCAAGGTATTCAAAAATAAACCCGACTTTGCCCAGCGGGGCAAAATACACTTGTCCACTGTATTAGAAAGGTCTTCAACATATGGTGGAAAAAAAGAAAAAATAAGGATTCTGCACTCAACCTCAACCACTGCGAAGCAGCACAAGACCTGTTAAAGCAGACTCTGTGGGAGTCAGACTCCGATGCCTCTGGTAGATAGGCAGTCTGGACCCCTGGACAGGTAATTCAGTTGTTTCTAACATCCCCTCCCAACGGTTTCATTTGGGCCAGCGTTGGTGGTATTTACATTTATAGTGTTCCGCCCAATTGATTTATAGTATGACTCATTAGACCAATTTGAGGCTATGTTGGACCGATTGGTGGATGACGCAATCGGGCGTGGATTGCTGATTATCGCGGGAGACTTCAATGCGTGGAAAACGTCATGGGGTAGCTCTAGGACAAATAGAAAAGTGAGACACTTCTTGAGCATCTCGAATTGCTGAATGAATACCAGTTAACACTGGTAATAAACTAACATTTGCCAGAGGGATTGCCAGCTCTATTGTTGACCTTGAGTCGTCTGTATCTGATCTATACACCAATAGTGACTATCACGCAATTATGATAACTATTGCTGACAGCAACAGGCTTGGAGTGTGACCATCTGCTGTCAAATGCAGGTGGAATGTCAAATCATTTGATGAGGACTTGTTCCAGGTTATGCTTGCAGATATGATAATTGGAAAAGGTCCAATTGAATCCAAAGCAAATGACATGGACAGCCAGCTTATGGTATCCATTGAACGAGCCTGCGAAGCGTCCATGTCGAGGACGTCGATGAGGGCACGTCGCCGACCTTCGTATTGGTGGAATAGAGACTTGGCGGCACATCGCAGAAGATGTCTATACAGCCGATGTAGGTGTATGCGCGCACGAGGCCGCGGGGAATATGATGAATTGCCAAACCAGTACCACCACGAGCACTTGACACTGGGAAAGGCTATCAAGTCTACCAACCGTCGTTGCTCGAAGGAATTATGCTAACAGGTCGATGAAGACCCATGGGGCAAGCTGTATGTGATTGTGACTGCAAAGCTGAGACTTCGGTGTGAAAAGGCCGACATGTTATCAGCTTCTTCAAGATATTGTTTCAACTCTGTTTCCTAGACAACCGGAATTGATATGGATAAACACTGTCCAGCACTGTCCATGGATAAACACGTCGGATAAACAGAAAGGAGTGCACCATGCGATGGCAGCACCGCTGGGTTACTTTTGGAAAGGGTGGTTGGCTTATCGTCTTATCCCTGACATAGCCAGCTGGACTGATAGATCGCATGGAGAAGTGGATCATCACTTGACACAGATATTGATAGGGCATGGATGCTTCTGGGCATGTCAATTTCGCTTCAAGTTGGATGACTCCCCAATGTGCACGTTTTGCGAGGGAGAAGTGGAAAGCGTGGAACACGCGATGTATGTTTGTCCACTCTTCGAGACAGAGAGACGTGGCTGTCACATGTACGCAACTCACACCAAACAACAATGTGCCCTTGATGATGCAAAACCCCAATAACTGGGTAGCGATCGGCAATTATGTGGCCGTCGTCTTAAAGCACTTGAGGATGAGGGAAATGACTAGACTGAGAACAAGGAGTTAAAGGGCTATTTTAGACATATCCCTCCCCGGCGAAGTAATGCCTGACGGCGGTCCCGCTGGTGGATGAGATGTCCGAAGCATAGTGTAAGCATATAGGTGACACGCTGCGCACAACGTTGTAAAGAGAAGGGCAACGGCCAATGAATTGCGTTGCCGAAATGTATGGGAAATTTTAATATGAGTAGTATAGTTAACCCTTTCGGCCCCAGCGTAGCATGTATGCTACATATACTTAAGAACAGTTTGCGACATTGTTCACCAATGTTTATTAACTTATCGGGTGTCGGAAATGAAAATTGCAGTTTAATGTTGCAGTATATACCATTATAGACAGAACAATTCATTGTGTAGTTGTTTATACATTTATTACCAACGTGTAATAAAAAAATTGATCATCTTTACATCCAAAAGTTTGGGTTCGAAAGGGTTAACAATAAAATCGATCATAGTAAAATAAATCACGAACAGATTTAAACTTTTATAATAATAAAATTATTATACAAATAACATATTTAAATTATTATTTAAATAACATATTTAAATCCGATACGCTAATTTTAGATCCACGTTTTCACATATTTATTATTTAAAAACTGAAAAATATTAACTTGTATTTTAGAGAAAAAATTGCAATCCATTGGCGTGCGTATATTATATAAAAAGTTTATTGATATTGTTAAAATGGTAGTATTATAAATGGTTATTATTAATAAGTAAAGTATTAAAAATATGATA
>JABFQC010003949.1:0-13314 GCA_022817085.1 Psilanteris sp. ZL-2020 | reverse complement strand
ACATATACTACTGCAATTATTTTATAGAAATCATAAATATCTTGCAAAATTCTTAAATTTAGTTATAAATGTCTTTAAATTTTCATTAAACTAAAAATACATAATTAATTGCGATATGCAAACTAATAAACATTTTTTTTATTTATTATTGGAAATAAATAATATAAATGTTGGAAATTAATAGAAACGTTTTAACAATTTGGAAATTGTAACATAATACTTTTTAAAAAAAGTATATATAATAATCTAAAACAAATAATGAATTTTACTTTCTCAATCTTAAATATTTTTTTAAAAATAAATTTCGACGTAATCCCTAATTTGATCTGTTGAGACATTGAACATTGAAAAAAATGCAGTGTGTATTTGTACATTCAAAAATGCCCAAAATTGTAACTGCATCTGTAATGTGTTGTTGAGATGCCCACACGAGCTCCACTTTTATATTCAGCAACCAGTTTACCCACGTAAGTCCTCCGTTGAACGTAACCAAATGATTAATCTTGCATATATTTTACCAATCATCTTATTTCGAAAATTCTTATATGTAATGATTGTCATAGCTCGAATGAAAACAAATCGCTTAATCTATCTTATTTCTTATATCATACTTAAATCGAAACAGTGAATCATTAAACAAAAAAAATACACCGAATCTTAAATGCTTATATATTTATTTTGAACTACATGGGAAAAAATAATGCTTTGAATGTATGTAAACATTTTCATTTCAAAATACATCTAAATTGTAAGTTGTGTTGATACTAAACCGACTACATAGTTAAGTCTATATTTACACCTAACATTGCTAAACTGTAGGATCTACATCAGAAAATGCTTTAATTTAATATATTTTCGACTGTTGTGTTCTTTTCGCCTTACCTATTGGTATAAAATTTTGGACATAGTGTATACAATATTTATAACCACATTGGCACTAGAATTATATTTCCGAAATTAAGACTCCTTAAAATAATTCGATTATAATTAAGTAGTTAATAATAAAATAAATACATAAATTAATTCAATTTTATATTTTAATTGGTGAAACCTTCATTGTATACATTCGAGTTAATTATTAAAACATTAATTTTATGTTATGAAAAATTTATTGTATACAACTTAATATTGTAAATGTTTAAGATATTGTCAGTGTTGAGTCAAATCTTTAATTTTTCCCGTCTACAGTTAAGTGAACAATTAAGTATACAATTTAAGTTTAAAAATAATCTGTACTTCGAATATATTTGAATGGAAATTATTAAATTTATTAGTGAACGGTATTTACCTTGATTTTTCATTAATGATTTAACATTCTAATTAGTATATATATGACATACAATAAATTACAGTCAATAGTACACATTGTTTTATATGAATATAGCAAAGACATTATAATTTAGATATATGAATTTCATATGATTATTTCATTTATGTATATAAACCAATAAAGTTATCTAAAGAATTATATTAAAATATTACTTTTGTTCAAAAAAGTGTTATTTTAACTATATTAACAATCTATTTGCACCAATGCACATATAAATCTTTTAATTATAATCACTATAAGTAAAATGATTACCAACAAAAAATGTAGTACAAGAAAAGATAATACTTACATATCTTCTAATGTTTTAAGTCAATTTTTTGTACTCCACTTTTAATTAGTGACTATTTTAATTAGTCTTTAAATCATTGTGTATACAATATAAGAAAATAATTGAGGGAAAGTGCGTTTTTAGTTGTATACATTTATTAGTAATAAAATAAATAAAACATTTGTTTTATTTTGTATTTAATAATATTATATTTTATTTAATATAAATATAATATAATTGTATATTGTTTAACAATAGTTTATTTAGTATTTTCTACTTGAAATATTACAAAAATAAATAATGATATTATAGAAAGAGTATTATTTTAATAAAAATGTTTCAATAAGTTTATTAAATTTTTCTGGGTAACGCAAATGTAGATTATGAGCGCCTTCTTCAAAATACACCAATCTGTAAAAAATGTATTTTAATTAACAAGAGTTCCAAAATTCGCATAAGACCAGAATTAAAAATATATAATTTAAAATTATAATATTTATCAAAACAAGTATCAGAATTATATTATAATTAAATCAATTTCTACCATACTTATATAACATACTTTTAAAGTTTTGTAGTATCCTTTGAATACTATTTTCAACAAATTTTATAATATTTTAGAAAATTGTTTGTTTCAAATTATTACACAGATGTTAAGAAATTAGTAAAATTTGTTTTATTTTTCCAGATCAAAAATCCAAAATTCATTGTGAATAATATAGAATATAATGTAAAAAGAGATTTCAAAAGAAAAAAAAGATAGTAGAAAATTTAAGTTACTAAAAATTGGTTGTACGAATGATGATAATTATATATTTTTAATTAATAGCATTTATTATTTGTTAACAATATTTTTTGTTTAGTTTATACTTACTCGGAATTGGAAAGATGATCTTTTAGGTAAACAGGATGAACTTTATTGACCGCGGCATCCTTTCTACCATGTATAATCAATGTAGGACATTTGATTTTTTCAAGTAATTCTTTACAAATATCGCCGTTGTTTTTCTGAAAAATAAGCTTCATACCATCCACCCACGCGGACCAAGTATCTCTGAAATATTCTTCACCGTAAACTTTCAACAACGGAGCTCTCATACGTTCAGACCATTTGTCAATGTTTCTAATACCTGGAAATATTAATTGAGTAATGAGTTGATGTTGCAAAGTTGTAATTTTGGTTTAGATTAATGTGAAGTTTAATATAACTTTCAATTTTATAATTAAACGTTTTCAAATATTTACATTTTTACACCAATTCTGTTACTTTATTTATAGCCAAATAAAAACAGAAATGTATTTGAGCAATGAATATTAGATTTATAACTTCTTTAATTAATCCATGCAACTGTAAACATTTTCATCAAAACAATTACTAAATAATTTCTTTTGAACAAATTATTAATGGGTGCATTGTAATGTAAAATTGAATTTTCATATTTACATATAGTTTTAGAACAGATTTAAAAATATATACAACATTATTGTTCTGTATTTATGAATTTTAACTTGTTTGTATTTAGTTAATAAAATTAATTTATATTTCTTATTTTTATATAAAGTAAGCTCGCATTAAATATAAATGTGTATGTAATTATGCATTAATTAATTTAATAATTAAAATTATTACTTTCATATATCTCCATTTCTTCTGGTAGAATAAAAGCATTTGATCCAAAAAGCACTATTTTTTCAATCGTTTTAGGATACATAGCAGCTATGAATAAAGAAATGATACCACCGTCGCTCCAACCAACTAAAGAGTATTTTGAGAATCCCAATTTTTTCATTAAATCATGTGCATAAAGGGCATCTTTTTCATAAAAGTCAATGGGAAATTCGCGATCCGGTGGCCTTGAATATCCATATCCAGGTGGATCCCATGCGACTATAGTTAATTTGTCTCTATTTAATTGTTCAATCTGCGGTTGGAAATCAGTCCAAATGGAGCCTAAAAGTTTATTAATAAGTCAAATTTACACTTATAAATATTATATTTATTATTTATTTTTTTAATTCTTACACTATTTTTTTAGATTCTAATAAAATAAAATTGAATTAAATTTTTAATTTTGTTGTATGCCTTGAAGTAGATATATTGTATATTATTGTTTGATTATATATTCACGCCTCATATATCAAAATGACATTTCTAATACTTATATTATTAATATTACATACTATACATAAGAATATTCTTTATCCTTAATGGAATTCAATAAAGTTTTTGAAAAATATGTATAATCATATAAAATTGTATCTAATGTAAGAAAGATTCTATAATTAAAGATGAAATGTTTTCAACACAATAATCTTATATGGTTAAAATTATAATAAATATGTAACATTTACAATTCGTGTGTAAAAAAATATAATAAAAAAATAATAAATCAAAATTAAATTAAAATAAAATAAAATAAAATTATAAAAGTATACAGTAAATTGAAAATCTTTCATTTTCAATGTTTTATTAATTCAAGTAATCATGTCAATATTTAATTTAGATTTTATATGCCTAAATATACTTTTCACTATATTAAAGCGCATTTTGATTTATTTTGTAATTCGTAAATATTATAGTGTATTATACACTGTAATTTTCTCTCAGTGCGTGTACAAATATAAAATTGATTTTTTTTATATTATTATTTTACGTAGTAAAGTTTAATTATATATATACGTAACGAATAGAAGTAACACAATATAACAATGTTGTTAGTTTTGTTACTAATTTTTTAACCAAAATAATTTGCTAACACAACAACAAATTCATATTTCTTATATAAATTAATATTTTATAAATGACATGATTTAGTGAATATTATTAATTTTTTTTTGAGCATATAGAAGACTTCAAAGGCATTAATAAACAAATTTGTTACATCGCATTTACTCATTCTGGTCAAATAATAATATTTGCAGTTTTTCACGTATGCTAATTTAGTATTAACTTGTTATTCTGCGAATTTGTCTGCAATCTATTCATGCATTCAGAGATTTTGTTATGTAGGCACACGATACAAGATTTATTTTTGTATGCTTATTAAGAATCAGCTATGGTATTTTGGCTTATAATTTATTCTAAAATATACACATGTACAAAATGGTCATAAATTTCAGAAATATTTTTAAAATATATATTATAATATAATATAACATAATAGAAATAATGAATACAAATTAATGTAGCATAATATTAAAAATGTCATTTTTAGTTTTTAAATGAAATGACTATATAAAAATTAGTTTTTTTTACATACGATTAAATAAAAAAAGTTTTAATTTATTACTATTTATTTATTTATATGTTATTCATCGTTCTTTTACGATGATTGCACCATGATTAGCATGTTTCGTTTAAAGATGGTTTTATATATCTATAATTTTACTATTTCCTAATTTTCTAAAAAAGGTTTTGTGGTTTTAGAACAACACTTTGAATTCGTTCCTCTTTTTTTGTAGTTCAAAACCATTACCATTTTCTGTAGAAAATTAGGAAAATACCATTTATAACCACAAAAGTAGATGGGACCTAGATGATGCAAATGGCTAATGAGTGAAATTAAGTACTTGCAGGTATAAAAATGGTGGTTTCAAATATTTACAACATCATTTGTTTCGTTGATTTATAACATTTATATTGGAATTGTACGGTACAGTATAGTTATTGAACCAATATATCATGTTAAAAAGAAATTAAATTTTAAATTCAAACATATTATTGATAATTTATTTTAAAACAGTATATAGACTAAAATTTAATTTTATAAAATAAAAATCAAAATAAAATAAAATCTTTTTTTTTTTATTATTTTTTTAATGAATTTTTGTTATAAATTTTATTAGTTCTCCATAAAACTTTGAAAGTACTATAAATTTTATAAACATAAGAAACATATTATACAGACAGAAATTATAAATTTTTAGATAACTTTATTACTACAATACAGAGCTTTTGTAATTACAAAATTTATAGTAAAACATAACAAATTATGTTTGATTTTAATTCATAACAGGAGAATTGAATTATAAACAAAAATTCAGTAATTCTTTTGTTATCAAAATATCAAAAGAATATTATATATATTATTTCATGATAAATAAATATAATTTTTAATTTTAATAAATCATATTTATTAGTAATAGTTTTATTTCTGAAAAGGTAAAATACATTTATATATCTATACTATCTCTTTTCATCTAAGACTAAGACTAGAGATGAAAAGAAGTGATTTAAAGAGATAACTACCAGGATATCCATTTCTTTTCACATTTGCCATCAGTAATTTTTTTAATTTATTAGAAATTAAATTAAACTATAACTTTTAATATAAATTTTAGATGTTCATTTTGATTATTTTTGTCGTTTAAACAAAAAAAAATGTAGTATAATACAAAAATTAATAGAGAATATATATATATAAATAGGATGCGTTACAGAATTGACTTTAACTACTGATGGCGTGTACGGTTTCTACATTTTTTTCAGAGAATGAAGATTAATTTATTTATTTGAATTGAATTATCTGTCCTTTGATTTTTATTTAATAATGGAGAAACCAAACACGCTATGAAATTACTGCTCCAGTAAAAGATGACAATATATATTAAAGTAAGTATAATAAAGACGCATAACTACTTGCACTAATTAAACTACTAAATCACAATCTAAACCTATGATAGTATATACATGAATAAATAATTTTGTATCTCTTTTTTAGAATTACTAAATAACGTAACGTAATAATTTATGTAAACATTGAATAAAAATATATTTCAACAAATTTTGAATATGCATTATCTTATTATTAAAGTCACTAACCAATAAATTCAAATTATTTTTTTTAATTGTATTTTCAACAAAACCAAATGCTCCAAAACAAACAAAATTTCTTCCGGAAACAAAAGAAATAAATATTATACATTTATATAATTAAATACAATTATTACTTATTTCTTCTGAAAATATTACATTACGTTTTTAAAAGAAGAATTAAAAATAAATCTTAATTAAGAGTAATCTGAAATGTTTAATTTTAGTTGAAGATAGTTGACTCCGTGGTAGGAGACTGTATATCGCTTTGATTTGTTGTTGGTACTATGAACTGGGCTTGTTACCGATTGAATGCATATATAGGTATATGCAAAAATAAAAAGTCGGTGTACTTTTCAAGGACAATGCGAACTTTTGCTACTCGATTCTTACCCATGGCCCCTGGTAACAAAAGTATAGCATGCTCGCCACTGCCTACTTTGACATAATTGATATTTAGTCCATCCACTATGACCTTCCGTTGCTCCTAAAATGATATTATGAATAACAAGGTTCATTTTGTCATATTACCAAATACAAACTAATACTTGCCTCGATCGTTTGCTGAGTTCTGAGATTACGCGTGCACGAAATTGGCCGCACTTTGATCCCATTTTGTCGCGACAAATTTAAGACCGACTTCGTCCAACTGGTCGCGATTCTCGCGCTCATCCGCAGCATGCTTATTGTTCACTCAAACTAACATTTGCTCAGTCATTCCAACTCATTTGAATTCATTTTTCAGACTGCATTTATGCCGCGTATAAAGCGTTTCAAAATCTCAATTCAATTGATTGATAACGCTAATTGACGCTGAAAACTTATGATCATAATTAGGTCACTGCTATGGTTATCGCACAATCACTTTAAAGTACTTTGGAATAAGTCAAATTCTTATCTCATAATAATATATACATTTGAACCATATGATGTATTCGAGCGATGTTGAAGATTTTCAAATTAGATTATAGCTTCTTTAGAGGCGTTAATGTTAAAATTATCATATTAATAAACTTTTAAAGAAAATTGCTCATTTTTTTAATAAATGTGATTATATGGATGTGTTAAAATTATTCAATGATAAAAATAATTAAATTAACACAATTCAACTCTAATGTATAAATACATATATTTTTAACTTGGATTATTTTACTATGAAATTAATAAGTAATTTTATTATAAAATAAGATTAAAGATCGTAGTTTAAAAACTATTACAGAAATCATCGGTTTTCTTGTAGCTAATATTCGCGTTAGTTACATAATCACAAGTATTTATGCTTATATTGCTATAGTTATCATAGAAGCAATAAAGAATAAATTATTGTCTTTAAGTGTATGTTTATTTTAATTTTATGAAGTTCATTTATTGTATCATGTAACTACAATTTACAAATATAATTTGTATTATTCTGTAGCATATTCAGTAATATATTTTGTTAAAATTTATTTTGCAAGATTTATATTATTCATTTTCCTTAATACAATATCAAGGAGATATTAAAATATACTTCTGTAAGAAAATATTTGATTTAAATAAGTTTTGAATTTAATTTAGATATTTTTTAAAATATATATCAGCGAAAAAAGTTTAAAAAATATAAAAAAAATCTATCCATCTTAAATGAATTTTCCACTAAAAAAATATTAGTATAAAATTTACTATATTTTATAACGATGGCAGGATATAATAGCATTCATAACGAATATTCTTATATATGTAATAGATAATATTATTTATTTAATATCAATTACTATATTATATTAAAAAATATACATTAGAGCATCCTACGGTTACTATAGTTCTTCTTTCAGTATAATGTAAAAACACATGAGATGCAGTTTACAATATGCATGAAAGTTACATAATGTATTTTGTTAAATTTATTTTCAAATTATTTTACATTCAAATTATAATGGTTTTGGTTAGTAATTCATCCAACTATAACTTTAACCGAAACAAACTTTTAATATTGATGATTTTATTTTAGTGTTTTTCAACTATTATCATAAACTAAAAAAAACTAGTTTAGAATAACTATTAGTTTTTCTATTAAATGTATTCATTAAAAATATAATTTATTTAAATAATGATTGTAATTATATATAATTTTACATATAGTAAAATTCATATTATTATTACAATAGTTGTTAATGAATATTTAACTATAGATTGACTTTAAATAATGAAAAATATTATAATATATAAACAATTTCATACAAAATGAAAAGTAAAATAAAATTTACTAGTACATTTTTTGTTTATGCAGAATAATAGTATGTAGTTATTTTAAGATGTAAATGATAGTATATGCTTTATTATAAGCTTTAACCGAGGAAAATTAATTAAATACAAAATGGAATAAAATAAAATTAACTACAGACATTTTTTTCAAAATAATATTTTCAAAGTCGGATACATTCTACTTTTACATATAATAACCGACGTCATTGTAATTATGCACACTTAATCTCTGATTAATTGTCCTCTTAACCTCAATCCATATTTTCTACAAACACATGTTTTTACAAAATATTTATAATAATAACTGCACAATTTTGAGTAAAAATTTGTAAACTTGTGTTTTGTTCTTTATTTAGTCTTCATATGTAAATAAAAATTAGGATCGTGATTAAGAGCATTAGTTCTAATTTAAAAAATGAATAATTTTGTTCTAGTTCTTCTATATTGATAATATATTGTTCATCGCAAACAACCTTCTATATCGCAACGCTCCACATCATATGTTGTGATATCTTGATAAGAAAATAAGATCGACAAATTATTTTATTTAATTTTATTGAGAAAGTATCAAAGTTGCAATTTCAAATATGAGAATTATATTTTTTGAATTCAATTAAATTTTATTTTATTCAAACATACACTGATACAAATATAATTGATATTTTACTGATTTTAACGATAATGAAAAGATTTGTATGCTGAAATAAAATTGTTGATGTTAAAATTTACAGTAATTGCTGAGTAAACTGAATAACATTTATTTTTTTCTAACAAATTCAATTTGTAATCACCATAATTACTGTTAAATTAGTAAAACTTTCTGTTATATTTCTCTCAGTGTATATTTAACATTCTATCGGTACACTATTTTTTAAAGCTTTTAAATATATGATTTTTCTAAATAAATGTAACACTATTATTTATGAAAATTGTTATATATATTAAAGGTAGTTGTATTTTTCATAATAATAGTTTTATATTTTTTTAATTTTCAATTAACATTATTAAAAAAAAGTATATTTAACAAAGTGAATTTTAAGAAATTATAAGGTTTATCACTGTTTTTAAAGTAAAACTAGATCAATAATGTAATTTTATATAAATAAAGTTTTTCAAATACAATTTTAAAATATTTATTTCAAAATTACACAACGTTTACCAAATCGATTATCCTTAATTGTGATTCTTGTTCTTCTTGATATACAACTGCTACACGTAAAATAAATAATTTTAGTTATAAAAAGTCACATTATAAATGATGATGTATACATACAATAATGACTCTGGTTTAATACGACTGTGTAAAAGTTATTACATTGCTTAAACGCAAGGAAATAAATGAATGACATGACTAATAAAATAAGAAAAAAATTGTAATAATAAAACTAAAAAGTTGATTCCAAAAATCTACGTTTATAAATCCTACAACACGTTGCTTGCGACGCTGCATGAAGCTTAGTGATGAATTTTAAATGATTTTTGACATTCATCTAATATAATTTTCCTCGCAAATGTCGCAAGCAGTGCCAGAGTTCATCGACTTTTAAATTTCACTTAAAATTACGGATAAATTGCATTTTTCTGGATAGCGCGTTACAAACGTGCATAACCACAGCTTTCTCGTGAGAAATCACTTATCATGAGTCCTGTTGATTTCGACTGCTGGTTTTGTGATACTCTTCTATCAACTGCTTTTTGTATTTTGTTTGATCATGCCAAAGTTCAGCAGCATTTGGATTTAATGGACTATCATTGTTTGGTTCTGTTAAATAATAATATAGATGATTGTTAGTATAACATACAATAACAAAATAAATGTGAAAAATATAAAAAATAATTTTTTTAAATAAAAATGATATATTCATAATTTTTGTCAATAAAATAAATGTTTTTCAGACTTTATTAAGTTGCAGAATGTATTCTATAACTTCAAATAGACCAAATTAGATTATAATTTTTAATAACATAATTATTTTTAATTTTCTAAAACTTTTTCTTTTATTACAATTTTGTTTTATACACTACTTATTTGTTTTCAATGCGGTAAATGTTTTTATCTTTCTTGTATATATTGTAACTACAGTTTTTACTATAATTATTGTAAATATTCAAGTATAGACAACTGTTAAATTGTGCTAACCATGAAAGTTTTATTTGTAATTTATGTAAAGGGCATATTCTTTTTCACCTGTGATTAGAAATTAAATAAATAATATAATGATAACATATTTTTATTTTATATACTTAAGTAATAAAGCCTATATATAAATTATGATTGAAAGATATATTTAATTTAAAAAGAAAATATATATCAAGTACAATATACATTTATAACTGCATATGATATATAATCTTTGTTACAATTATTTTTATAATATTGAAAATATATTAAAATAAATATAATAAAATTATTATAAATTAACTCTTTAATTATATACTTATAATGTCAAACAAAACATGTAAGAATTTATTAAATGTTTAAAAAGGGTACTGATTAATATGAAGAAAATTGTTGTACCTGTTCTTTAAATATTTAATCATATTAGAGATTGATCTTCTGAATAATTTATATCATATTGAAAATATTAAAAAAATATGCATTATAAATGCATAAATTTCTATTTTATTTTAGTGTTCTGCTAATTGTTGTTAAACTTACACACACACACATATATATATGTATATATATATATATGTTAGAGACTAATTACAATAATTAGTTATTTTATTTTCAAGATGCAAATCATGCACTTTTTATTTCACATAATTTAATTACATGATAAAAAAATACCAAAAATTAAAAAGGTTTATATTAAAAGATGGTCAGTGTCTCAGTTCATGAATTTGTATATTAAGTTTCTGATAATATACTAACAAAGGGCAAAATAATTATTTTATTTAAATGATAAATTAGTACATAATGTAGAATTGTAAATAAATTATGTTTCATATTCATACAAACGTATTTTAATGTCAATAATGTTTTCAATACAAATTTAAATAAAAATGATTTATCTTTTGTTAAATATAATAATTTATTTAATTTAAGCCTTTAATATGTAAAGTTTTTAATATAATGATAATATTTCATGTATGTATATAATAGATTTGAAAATTGTGTTTGTTAATTACCTGCTAATAATGATTGGATTGATAACAGAATTGTGCGAACGTCGTAAAGCGCACTCCATTTATCTCTTAGAATGTCTAAACAGATATTACCACTAACATCCACATTCGGATGAAAACAAGGTGTAATAAAACGAACTGTAGGTGCACTAAATGGATAACTAGGTTGGAACTCCAGTGTCAATTTATATGTCATCCCTTCATAAACCTAGGTATATACACACACACAAACATGTAGTTAAGTAAAAACATAATTAATTGATTTAATTTATAAAATATTAATAGTATTAATTTATAAAGATAAAAATTGCATTTCAATTGTATATAAATTAAAATATTGAATGTATATATTTTATATTTTGTAAAACAATAAAAGCACTTACTGTTTCTTCAGGCCCTGTGATTGTACCAATCCATTTAAAAAAATTTTCTCCTTCTGGAAAAGCAGAAACGCCATCTTCAGAACTTGTCATTAAAATCATTAATTCTTTTTGTAGTCTAAAACAAGAAGATAAATTATTTATATAAGAATTAGTATATTTAATAATGGAAATATATATTTTTAAATAATTCAAATATAAATTCAGTATATATTACTATATATTAAAAATTGAAATAAATGCATTAAAAACTATGCTTTTATTTTAAACTAATTAAAATATGTTGTTAAATTATTAAAATGTATATAATATATAAAAACTCTTTTTTACTTTATCATTGTAAAAGTAGTGAAATTTGATATCAAAATAAACAAACATATCATTATAAAATACAAATAATTGAGGTTTATAAGAAGCTTAATTATAAGCATTGATTTTCATCAAATTCTTAATTGTTTATATTTAGATAAAATATTAAAACAAACAAATCAATTTGCTATGTAATCAAACTAAAAATCAGGTAAGGTTATGTTGGTTCAAATCTTATACAAATAAATCTATGGAATTATAATTTTAATGTGAAATATAATTTTTATCAAATAATATGTTATAGTGCTGAAAACAAGATATAAAATCTGTAAACATTAGTAAAATTAAATATAATAAAACAAAAATATTTGAAGACAGCAAAGCGTCTATGACACGGATGTCGCGCAGATGAACTTTCTCACCGTTTGCTCACTGCATGATTGTCCTTCGGCACGTTTTGCTTTTCTTCTTTGGCCTTGCTTTGTGCGCTTTGCGACGAATAATAAGGATTAATATTCTGTGCCATTTTTCAGCGATGAAATGCTTTACTATGTCGATGAAAAAATGCTCTAAGCTTGCGACAGTTTAACGCGTATTCAGCGCCGACGACACATACTGTAGTTGTAGTATAACAAATGTTGAGGGGGGAAATTTGAATGCTGCGCCAATATTGAGGCGCAAACGTCCACCTCAACAGCTGTTTAATTTCGGTCAATACCCCAAGAACACATGTACGTTTGAGGAAGGTAGATAGAGGATTTTCTGTCAACCTTCGGAACGTTCACTGAAGGTAGATTTTAGTTCACATTTGATATATCAAATGTTCCGTGAACATAGAAAT
>JABFQC010003948.1:0-13314 GCA_022817085.1 Psilanteris sp. ZL-2020 | reverse complement strand
GGATAAGAGAGAGATGTACATATTTATATTCAATTGTATTACGATTAATTGCCACTTTCGAAAAGTAACAATATTTTTTAACAAAACGGGACAACTTATCTGAATATCATTGTCTATCCTTTAATAATATAAAGTATTGTTACTTTCCGAAAGCGCCAAATGTTTAAATTTAATAAAGATATATTATAACATTAATAGTATTATTAATTATAAGGTAATACAAATAATTATTTACCAAATAATCACTACAAGTATCTGTATATATAGATATTTAAATATATTGTCGGTATATAAACAATGGATTTACACCTATGAGAATAGACTTTCTCAAAATAACAATATCCTTTTATTGTCCTTTATTAATAGAAATTCATATACTCATTTTTAATAAGGTTGAGTTCTACAATTGATTTTCAGCAGTTTTGTCTTTGTCTTGGTTATTGATAATCATATTTTTATCTCATTAAATCAGTACTGAAATGCAGAAGAGTTATTTTATTACATAACGTGACCTGAAATAAATATTCATTACATACTTACAAAATATATATAATTCTATGAACTTTAATCATATATATAATTATTATATAATTAATTATAATTATATTTAAATAATAAATTACAAATTAATATTTTATTAACGTAGGTATAGTAGATAGTAGAATCGGAATCGTTTTATAATTATTTCTACTTATCAATTAATATAAAAATTAAAAAAAACTGATTTATAATTTTGTTGATAATCCACTCTAAGCAACCATGATATATATCATTTCCAAAGAAAGTAATTAATTATTTGAATGTTTTAAATTGATTTGTAATTATTAATGATTTTTTAATAATTTTATTTTATTTAAATTGTTGAAAAATGTGACAAGTTTGTATACATGTAGTTACTGGTAATACTGGTATATACATAAACCCTACGGATTTGTAGAACATAGTACGTCTTATGAATGGAGCTTTAATTCTAAACTTTCAACTTTCAAGTGAAGTTTGCTAAATTACAGAACTACAGTTTTTAATTTGCTTACTCAAATACATGAATGCAGAGTTAAAAAAGCAAAAGTTAAAACTGTTAAAACAAAATGTATAATTATTTCTCATTGAAAAACATATAATTTTAGACGAGTATGAACAAGCCTTTACTTCAAATGAGCGTAACAAAACAAATATAATAGCGAGTATAAATATATAATAAAATACAAAACAAATGTTTAGAAATGCATTGGATTGTTGACAACGCGTTATATATAGTGCGCTTTGTTCTTTGCGTGACAATAAATCCCTCTTAGTGCTCTAGCATGGAGACGCGGAGTCGCGGAGTTGATAGCGCGAGTGGTAACGGCAGCATACGAGCGAATTCGTGGTAAGCTGGTAAGTCGCGTGTAGAGAACAACCTTGTACGTTGCGCTTTGCAAGTTTGCATTATGAAAATGACAGCTGCGCGAGTATTTCCGTTCGTCATAAATGGATTATTAACGCAAACTTTTTCTATCCGTGTGCTTTAAACAATGATCTAAAACCATATTACGGGTTGTATAATCGATCGACAGAACGTGAAAATAACGAAATATTGAAACTGCGTACGAACAAACACCTGTGGCGCCAATCCAATACCTCTTCAGTATATGTAACATCCATGTGCGGTTGTGTCAGTTCACATCTGAGTGTCGAGTGAAATCTTTTATGCAAGAGTATTGTACGTTTTTAACAGATTTTGGATCAATTTTCTTTTGCTTTTTTTCTTGTATCTACTCCATCGGCATGACAAAATATTATATTTTTCAATTGTTATTACTAACACTGAATGCATTTTTTTATCAACAATTTGCTTTTGTTTTTATTCAGTTATGAAATTGGAAATAAAATTAGAAATTTTGTCATTACCATTTAAAAATTATTTCTTTACAATTTATTACAAAAAAAATATTTATATACTTATATATGTATATAAAGTATAATATGACAATTTTTATACGCAAATAAAAGAGAAATGATTTCTAATGCCTAGTATAAGAATGAAATTATTAAAAATATTATTTGTTGAAAATAAAGTAAGGTATTTTCCTATAATTAATTTATAATATTGATTGACGTATTTGTATGATAATTTTATGAAAGACAATAGTTATGATTAAAAACAATTAAAAAGTCAATTAAGATAAAGAAATTTTTTCATTTTTCTTTTTACTCTATTTTTTTTTGTTTTTGCAAAATGCTGAATAGTTCCAGTCATTGTCACTGACAATGCCTTGTAATTTAAATTTAATGTTTTCTTGTTATTATCTTATGAAATAATGATTCAAACGGATGTTAACAAGGTGCAAAGTATTTTAATATTCAGTAAAGAAAACAACTTTTATATTACTTGTCACTGCAGTTAAAAATATAAATTGTGTATGTTTGATATATGATATAGAAAATAAACAAATTTCTTTTTCAATATTGCAATACAACAATGTAGCTTTAATTAAAAATAAAATTTTATTTGTTTAATACAAATTCCCTTTACATGATCTGATTCAAAAGATACATAACTAGAATAAATATTTAATCTTATCTTATACATTAATAATATAACGCACAACAATGAATCATAATTCACGAATAATATTTAGTGCATAATCAAACTACTGTAATATATTTCTTATTATTTTATATCAGCATTTCTTATTTATTTCAAAATAGTTATAATAATTAAATCTTCTATTTTAGTATAAATTATATTATGTTTGTAAACATAAATAAAATCTTGACATTATATACTAAAAAATAATCATACAATTTTATGAATTGTTGTAGTTTATTCTTTTATTTTCATTATTTTTATTCTACTCACTTTTACATTAATTTATTTCGAATTATTTAATTTTTGTCACAAGTGTAATAAAAACAATTTGTTTAAGTCGATTCCATATATGTCTGACAATAGAGTTATAATATTTAGCAATATTTTATTTATTTATTTATTTAAAAAACACGGACATGTTGTCCAATTTACAAAATAAAATTCATATATAAATATTTAAATTTATATTAAAAATAAAATATTTATTATCTGTAAGTAATTCAGAGGCCTTTCTTTACGAGTAGAATAATTTTCTACTATAGAAATTTTCATTTTTCATATAAAATTTTAGGCGTCGTATGTAAATTTGGTTCTCTACTTTACATAGAGTTTTTTATGAAAAAAGAAATGATTTTTAAAAAACTTAGTAAACACAAAATTAACAAAAAAAATTAAATCAAGTTAACAATACATGGTTAAGGCGGTTCTTCAAGCCTGACGTATTGAAATTATGGTTTTGTAATAACAAATTATTAAATAACTTTATTTTCTGTAAGTAAATCAGGTCATTATTTGATAATATTCAATATATATACAAAATTGGCGTTCTATATCCGAACTTGTTTTTTTTATCAACGCAAAAATAAGTTCAAGTAGAACTTTACTAAAAAAAACATAAATATTTACATCTCTAATTGAATAGTATTCTCCTAAAGTGAGAAACTAGCTGGATTGAATAACAACAACAAATTGAAGCGTTGGATTCTATACCAGAACTTGCACTCGAAATTTCGGCCGTTGATTTCCGAAATAATAGGATTTTCATAAAATATTAAAAGTACTGAAATAAAATTTAAAAACTACTGCTTTAAAAATGATAAATTTGCTTGTTTTTCTGTATTTGATATTTTTTATTAGATTCCTGGTTATAGAAATAAACAATATTAATCGTAAAAAATAATAGTTAATTTATATAATTTTTATAAGTTGAACTCTATAACTCTCAGCTATTTATGATTTATGTTATTATGTTATGATAATCTCTTGATTTTATGCACACAAATAGAATGTAAGTTATAAATAACGTTAAGATAAACATTGCAATTAAAAATTATAATCGCTTTTGTTTATTTAATTATTCAACAACTCGTGTCCACATTTGTAATTTAATACTTTCAACTGAAATAAATATCGAATTACGTTAAAGGTAAAATAAAAATCAAGCGAGAAAGTTGTTCCACTGAGATTTCAGAAATATTTTCCAAAGTTGACAAAGTTATGATTTTTCTTAACTCTAAATGATCGTTCATTGTTGCATATGTATTGTATAATTTTGTTACGAATTTAAATTTTAAGGATTAATTACGATCTATATAATTCAATTATTATTAAAATATGAATTAAAATATTTATATTAGCAGAACTGACATTTCACATTAAATGATAGAAATTATGACCAGACAAAAAGGGCCCACGGACGATCATATAGATCATAGTACAAACTTTCTGCAAGATATACTAAATATTAAATACTTTTAAAATATATTGTCACGTTTGATAATGGAAAGCAAAATATTTTTATAACATAAACACGTTTTGTGAGTCTTGGCTCAACTTTTTTTGACAAAAATTTCCATCCTAAGGCTAGTAATTAGGTGCCCGAATTGGGTGCGTTCTTACATGCATCGAAAAGTGTAAGTCATATAATACGATTGGAATCTTATATTAAGACGTCACATTTACACACAAAAACAAAATGAGCAACTTTTGTTATCTATAGCTATGCATTTTTTGGGCCACGGAAGTAGAACGACAATATTACTGGAAAAGTGGGTGACTATAATATTACCGCCCCGCAAATGAAATGGAAATACAGAGTAGGGCGCAAATAGGTAACATTCCGCTCGTAAAACGGTATTGTAATGCCACTCTTGTGTGCTTGTGTGATAATAAAAAGATGTTTTATTTAAAAAGATATTAAGCCACATTTAACTTAAAATATAAAATGTTTAATTAATTTAAAAATTAACTTAAAACTTAATTTTAAGGTCTAATGAATTATAAAATATAAATTTATGAATACAAAGCTTTTGAAACGTTTTATGCAAATTAGATGCATGCACATATGACTTGTTTATTGTTCTATCGAACGTCTTAACCAAAGTTAATCAATATTTAGACATGCAATGCTACATTTTATAAACTGCACGTATTGAATTATTTTTATTACAAAAGTTGAAATTCATTAATATTTAAATAATGTAAACATGATACGAAATGAATGATGCTTATAAGCACTGCTAATAATAATTAAAATTAATATTACATGAACATTACTCCGTTTATATAATAAATATATAGATATAACTTTATGTTTATAACTAGCGTATATAAATTTAAGCGAATATATGCGTATACATTATTTTATTATCACATTTTGTTATTTAATTATAGTTTAACTTAACGTTTATAAATATTTTGCTTCGAAAAAACATACTTGAAGACAATTTTATAAAATTATGACTAAAATTTCGAAAATATATTATATAGTATACACCATTTTGAGGTCAAAGGTTGGTGTATAAATTGTCGTACTTCATTCAAAAATTAATATTTTTATTTACCAATAACTATAACCTCGTAGCAATGTGTTCTGTGTACTATAGTATTATTACACCATGTCTACACAAAAAAATAATAAGTGTTATCTTATAAATACGCATGTAAAATATAGATATATTTTAATCTTAATTAATTTTAAAATTTGCTAATTGTTAATTATAATTACAACTACAAAAACAAATAATGTGTTTATGTACGTCAAGTATAAATTTATAGGCATATATATTCCTTCAAATTAATTTTATTTTCACCTTTCTTTCATATTACACTAAGAAAAATATATCTTGTTAGTACTACTCTAGATAAACCAAACATGTTTTATGGAAAGCATTACCATATTGTTGTAACCATTACTAGAATTCCGGAATTGATTATAATAAAACATGTTTGGTTTGACAGGACAGATAATAATATTTATCACAATTTTATAACTATTACCGTATATTCTGTTAATCTATACTAGAATCTTTTTCTCTATGTATATATACATAATATATTTTTCTAAAATTATGCAATCTTGTAATATGTAATGTAAAGATATATAAAATTGCATTTAAAATATTCTTAAATTAGTACTCAACTGTAAAATAAATCACAAATTGAATTTCATAACCTAATTTAAATTTACGTGAACTTTATTTGCAAATTTTAAGTATAAAAACGACGAATTTTGTATGTTAAATCTCTAAACTGAAAACCAAAATTCCTAATAACAAAAAAATTTATTTTTTTAATTTAATTGGAATTATTGTATATAATTGCATTATTATATATAATCTGCTATCCTTATTTTCCGACAGTACTTTGAAAACTATATTCTCCTAAAAGCTAAGCAATACCGATAATGTGCAAAGTGTGTAACAAAAAAAGTATGATACGTGCTAAATGTAATGCAGTCGGATAAATAGACCACGACCTACTCTAAAGTGTATTGGTATCAAAATGTATATAAAATATCATATTATGATATATTCAGTTTTGATGTGGAGCAGATTTGAATATTATTAATGATATATTCAATATATTTAAAAAACTTATACCAAGTTTGCAGAAATTGATTGTATTATTTAAAATTTAATTCTTAACCATCTTGTCGACTTTCACTCATTTTCTTTACGAATATAAAATTAAATGCGTGCAACACATTGATCTACAATTTAAAATTCGTTGGACACGCGATAATGATAATTATAAAATTCAATTGGCTTGCGAGAACTTTAGCTTGTATCTCTAGCACTCAAGTATTATGCCTTGAGCATGTATGTTAATTAACCGACAAAAGTTTGTAAGCATGAAACTTTCCCATCTCCCCTTTTCATAAACCCGAACCGCCAAACTTAATTAGAAATTACACTACAAACGAGTAAATTAGAATATATGATTCCCCAAGGTCTTCCACCATCGGACAAGATGAAAAGAGAATTAATAATTGTATGTACAACAAATATTTTAATATTGATGTTTGCTGCCTATGTGTCACGAGTTTCAAATGCAAAACCAAACTAAGAAAAAATACTTAAGAAAGGTTACTGTTTATGTGCCAGTCTAAACATATGTGTGCAACATAGTGAACTTTATCACATATGACACAGTAGCGATTGGTAATGTATTGATTAAATTTACTTTATAATATTATTTATCACTATATTTGCCCGCATACGTTCAGATTATCATATAAATAATAAGCTTATAATTATATTTTTTTTCTCGGTGTACACAATTAAATAGTAATATTTGTTTCTTTAACTATGTATTGTGTTTGTTGAATCTGACTCAATTGAATAGATTTTATTCCTGACAGAACGACCGCCGATGAGTCAATTTTTGAAAAGTAAATGACAAGCAAGATTTAGTCTACGCAATGCACTTTCGTGATGAAGCGAAAACGATAAGATAATCCGAATGTATATTGTTTTGAGCAGTATTACGAGCATGTGTTTTTATACGTAATTAGCAATTTTTTTTACGTTTTGTCTATTATTATAGTGTAATGACACGGTGGAAGTAAGATATGTCATTTGGTGTTGTAATCTTCCATCACTTAAGTGCTTGCGTTCCGAAAGCATGTCAGACCTGCAATTATGTCAAGTAAATGCTATTAACTTGTGACTTCTCGTATGACAATTATTTCCATCTTTACTACTGTTTTTGCTATGAATTGAGAAAAATAAAAGTTGTGCATGCCTTCCGTAATTTCACTGTAAATATAGACGATAGACGATAAGAGTCGCTTAGCTCCTGCGTAAAAATCACGGCGTAAAAAGTTAATAGGCTTTGTGAGAAAAATAAAAATTGGATACAGTAGAATCCTTTGGCCGCTTTTGTTTTATAATATGAGACAGGAATATTGTTCGTACGAGTTTAAATGATTACGCTTAAAATAACAGAAATATTTGAATGCTAAATGTAAAATATCACCATGTAATTAAAATTAAGCATAAAATATGTATATATAATAAAAAATGCGTTATTTATAAAACATGATTAAATCGAATGACTTTATCTTTGTAGAAGGCAGTCATGTCTTACACATAATCAATCGCTTAAAGTGAGATGCATATACGCCAATTTAACAAAAACACTCTAATTGTGTGACTTCCTATTTTAACTTGATAGATTTTTTTTATTACAATGTAATATGCTGTCGAGATTAAACTGAGCAATTTTAAATATAGGTTATTGTTAACTGAAGTTATCAAATAAAATATATATACAATTTAATGTTTAATATAAATAAGCTAAATCAGATTATGTTAAATACTTGTAGATAGAATAATGAGGTTTGCATTTCAAAATCAATTTCTTTCATTTTCAGATTATGTAATAATGATAAAATAAGATAAACGAGATTAGTTGACTATGCACGAATACATTGCAACAATTCCAAATGGTTAAATGATACTATGATAAAGTTATCAATATAACTGTGCTAATGTAAGTGAATTATCAATAAATATGCAATTTTATTTGTTGTATGTACATACAGTGAAATTTAATTTATATGAAAACATTCAAATATCTTATAAATTTATAATTATATTATTTTTGGATTTATTATTTCAGAAATCTTTTAGTTAGTAACGTGTTTACTAATGTATAAAATCACAAAAAGCTGCCAATGTTTATATTGAACATTATTTTATCATTAAACTATAGTAGATAGTTATGATTTTATTTGAATAAATAGTCATTTATTAAAAGCCGAAGCTATGGATTGCTGTTATAAATTAATTTGTAAGAAAAGGTAAGAAGATACAGATTTGATCCCGTGCATACCCTAAAATAATTTATAATTAAGACATTACACCATAAATACTAAGCAATTATGTTTTAATATTTAAATCAAAATTAGTCATCTACTTTTCTTGTTAAAAATAAATAATCTGCATGCGATTATTATGATACATATGAATAATAACTTTATTTTTATATAAAAATAATCTTAGTATATAAATTTTAGAAATACTCAATTAAAAGATGATATTCTGGAAACGGTTCAAGAAAAAAAAGACAGATGGAAAAGTATATACATTATATACTTTACAATGTTTCTTATGTCTCTTGGTTTTAGTATCATAATTACGGGTGTCTGGCCTTATCTGGATAAGGTACAGTTTGACAAAAAAAATGATCAAGTGCGCTAAACAGAACAAACTAAAACAACTGTATTACTATTATAGCTTGATCCAACAGCCGGCAAGGAATTCATGGGTTACGTGGTGGCAGCAAATCCTTTGGGTCAAATGCTGTTTTCTCCATTAGTTGGTTGGTGGGGTAATAAACGAGGCTCCGTAAGGTTACCTCTTCTTATGACCTTGGCTCTTTTTGTTATTGCTTCAGCCATGTATTCAGCCCTTGAACTATTTTCGGATAATCATAAAATGTGGATGATCACTGCCAGGTTCCTTGTTGGTGTCAGTTCCGGTGATTAGCATTTTGCTTGTTTCATAAATTTATTTGATAACGCAATATTTATAAGAAAAGTAATTTCTTATTTTCACAGCCAATATTGCCACTGCAAGATCGTATCTTTCTGCGGCGACGAAAGTGGCGGAAAGAACTCATGCTGTGTCCATGGTGTCTCTCGCTCAAGTAAATTAGATATTCTTAACGCCATCATAATCATTACTAATAATACAAATTTCTTACCAGTTAGTATAGAACTAACCCTATATTTATGCTTTATAAGATATTTCAACGTAATTTATTTATATTTTATTTTATAACTTATTATATTTATTGTTATTAATTATTACATATTTTCATGAAAATAAAGAATAATATTAATCCTTCAAAAATACTTAATGTGCAATGTTTGTTTTTTTTAATTTTAGGTATTAGGATTTGTTGTGGGCCCAGGACTGCAAGCCGCGGTTACTCCTTTAGGGGCCGAAGGCTTTAAATTTATAGGGTTGCCTGTAAATATGTACACTGCAGCCGGCTGGATTAATGTACTTATGGGTTTAATCAATTTCGTCCTGTTCTTACCGTACTGCTTCAAAGAGCATAAGATAGCTTTAAAGGAGGCCATGCATGATACAGGAAAACCTACGGGTAACGCGATATCTAATGTTAAAGCTATAATAAATGATCATACCTATTAACTTAAATAAAAGTAGGGAAATATTAATGATGATGCTCTTATAATAAAATAGCAATGTCAATTTATTATAACCAAGATATAATGTTATATATATTAAATTAATTTAAGTGATGTAGAAGCAAATATTAAAATAAGTTAATAATATTTTCTATATTATTAATTTCTATTGCAGTATAACCTTTATTATACGAGCGTAAAATTTATTATTACGATAATATGTAATTTCAGTGCACGTACGTGTTAACGTAATCATACCCTTAATATATATTTATTAAAAAATTGTCTACTTGTCAATTAATTATCAAAATACTTCACTTCCTTTGAGTCAATTGTACGTAATTTATCTTTTTCCATTTTAATGCGCTAAGAGTTCTAATTGTGTTTATTATATTAGAGTTAACCATAATAATACAATTTTTATATTTTAGAGCAAGAGACTTACAAGGCCTTGAAACCAGACTATTTAGCGTTGTGGACTTTAATATGGGCCTTTTTTACTATGGTCTTTAACTTTGTACTTTTAGAAACGTAAGTACATAAACAGTTAGAATAAATTATGCTTAACCGGTAATTTTGTATTTTATTGTTATGTAGAAAGTTTATGTTTGTAATTGAAACTTTTTGTTAGTCTCGGCACTTCTTTAACTATAGACCAATTTGCCTGGACAAAAACTGAAGCCCTGTATTATATGGGTATCCTAATGTCTATCGGTGGCGTAATAGCTTGCGTGACTTTTATCATGATTGGACCGTTGTCTAAAAGGTATCATTTTATCCAAACACAAATTAAAAACTCTCAGACAATATTGTTTTCATAAATTTCATGCAATTACCTTGTATGTGCCATTACTTTAGACTTTCAGAGCGTAAACTTATGCTTTGGGGTGGCTTTTTTCTGACCGTTGTTAGTCGGATACTTTCCATACCTTGGGGTCCTGATCCTCCCCGTATTGCAGAACTAGGACGTGAGTATTATTTTCAGTTTATAATTAAAATCAAAACATTTGTTTAGTATTCATAACAAAATATATGTTATAAACAATTATCAAACAATACAAAAATTGTTTTCGTACGCTTTTTACAAAATATATATTAAAATACTTACATCAAATATAAAATATATTATACAATGTGATTGTTCTTAATTAAAAATACATTATAGCTGAATTCTGAACATGATTAATATATAAATAATTATTTCGGAAATGGGGCCTAGATTATGAATAATTAATATTTTCATTCATAATATAAACTTAGGATACACTGAATAGAACTTCTTGTATATAATAATATCTTGCTGATGTATAATTCTATTAAAAATATTAAATTGTTTACATAATAAGATTTTTCATATTTTGCAATTAATTACGATTAATGTATACCACATATATTTTATGTACACAAAAATTGATAGTATAAAATAATTTATTCTTCACATTTAAAATTTGACTATACATTTAACAGTTTATTGTATGAATTGTCAGTGATTATTAAACAAAAATAAATAATACAAATAAATAATATTTTCAAGTGCTATATATAATTTTTGAAATACTAAATTGATTGAAGATGCAATTTATGATTAATCATATACAGAGATGTTTGCGTGTCCTGTACCGAAACGGAGCGACGTTTCTCTTCATAATAAATATCTTAGTACGCAATATTTATTCAGTTGACTTCGATTTCTTTCAGCTTTCAATAACGTGACGACTGATATCAATGGTACCGAAATACTGGGCTGTCCGAGTATTCAGGAGTGGTGCCGTTATACACCAGCGATGACAATATCGCAATTCTTACTTGCTTATGGTTTGACCTCCGTAGGTTATCCAATAGGTGTTACACTGATTCAAACCATATTCAGCAAAATTTTAGGTCCACGACCTCAGGGTGTGTGGATGGGATTAATGGTTGGAGCTGGATGCTTATCGCGAGTTTTGGGTCCAGTCTTTGTGGGTCTCATTTATACCCGTTATGGGACCTATCATACATTTGGGATAACAGGTATTATGCTTCTCTTGTCAATGATTTGGCTATTTTTTATGGATAAACGTCTAATCTTGCCTAATGAAAGAATAAAGAATGACTTAGATATGAAAAATTTGAACACTAGTGATAAAAATGAAACAGAAAATTTTATAACTCAGAATAATAATGAAAGTTTGAAAGAAATTGAAATGCATGTAATGAATGAATCAGATGATAATAATTTAAATACAAATGAAATTAATACAGAACGTGCAAAGTTAAAATGATGAAATTGTCTCATCATGGTATTAACACTTAATTGAGAATATACATACAAATAATTATAAATCTATTATTTCATTAACTTCATTATATACATATATGGAGCCATGCTATATTCACTAAATGATATATTATTTATATCATTATTTTTCAAGGAATTAACAACTATAATAACTACAATAACTTAGTTTTAGATTAATAATATACTGCTAAAAATTTAAAAAAATTATTTTTGCACAATTTTGTATCAATAGATCTGTATAACTAGAGTCCCTTAAAGTGGTATTTACTTCCAAATGACCACTTGCTGATGTTATACATGTATCTCAATTTCTAATGCTATCTATGCTTCTATCGGTCCAAAATTCTAAAGAAAATGACTGACAGTGACACTGCAATCATGTTTTGAGGTTTTTAAGGTGAACTTAACCATATCCATTAAAATAACGAAATATGATTATATAGTAAATACAAAATTGTTTTATTTTAAATTTTGAAATATAAACATTTATTTAATAATATAAAAACATAAAAGTTTAAGGCAAAAAAATTATGAAAATATATATTAAAATATGAAAAAAAAAACAAAGGACATAATAGTTTAAAAAGAATAAATTAGTAAAATTGTACCGATGGAATAAATGTCTTTATAAATCTAAATAAATTTAATTAAATTTTATATATAATAATATAATACACTCAATTCAATTATATATTTTCATTGTTATTAAACAACTCATGAAATGACGCACAGATAATAATATTGTTAAATATAAATGAAAATAAGATACTTTAATCTTTTAAAGTTATAAAAATTATATTTTTACAAAAGGCAAACTTGTAACAAATGAAACCTGTATGTATTGTATTATTATTATTATTATTATTATTCTATTGAACATAATTGAGGAATCATAGATGACAATATATTTCTTTAATTAACGTATATATAAATTAAGTGTAAATATACATAAATATGATAAATTAACAGTTTTTTATAAAATCATCAAATAAAGGTGCTAGAGAAAGTATAACTGTCTTAAGA
>JABFQC010003947.1:0-13314 GCA_022817085.1 Psilanteris sp. ZL-2020 | reverse complement strand
CCCTAACAGCGAATAATATTCCTAGAGTGTTAATATAATATTATTTTTATCTACAAATAATATTACCTGAATAATCTAGGAACGTTGTAAGGTTTATATATGTCCGCTTTAAAATAATAGCCTAGTAATATTAATTTAATATTTCTGGGATATTATTTTAACCTTACAGGTACATTATTTTAACTTTATAGAAATATTAATTTAATATTTCAGGGATATTATTTTAACCTCGCAGGTACATTATTTTAATTTTATAGAAATATTAATTTAATATTTCAAGGATATTATTTTAATATTACAGGGACATTATTTTCACTTTATAAGAATATTAATTTAATATTTCAGTAGTATTAATTTAGCATTGTACATATTTTAATAATATTATTTCAATTTTAAAAACTATATACTTTCGATTAAACAATAGGACAACAAAAATGAATAATAAACAATTTTATAGCTTAATCAAATATTTATTATTTTTTTACATTTTTATATGTAATACAGTTTTTTAAGTACATTATATTTAATTTTCATTCATTTGATTTCCTACGAGTATTTTTTTTTTTTTCAATCTATCCGCAGCATGGGATAACCAAATTTTTACTGGTGTACAGATCTCGCCTTCAGTGGAATCTTTAAACTTATTTTGAATTACACCTAAAATTAAAGCATAATGATTAAAAAACTATATAAAAATTTATTATCCTAATTTGCAAAAATTGATAAATAAAAAGTAATAAAAAGAAATTAAACGACTAAACATTTTAATTGCATATCTATCCAAAACCAATTGGATTGAAAGTCTTATAACTTAAGTTTACTGCTTTTATTTATCTTTTTTACCAAGGTATATACTGTGATAGTTATAATATATAATATCTTAATAAAAATAATCTAATAGCCACATTTATATAAATTTTATATAAATGTGTTAGAAACCTAAAAAAATAATACTATTGAAATAAAAACTGATGAATCACACGTTTACTGTTTAAATAAATATTATTTTAAAACTGAAATAAAGTGAGGAAAAATTATTAATATTAATTTTTAATTCGTTTTTCTTTATTAATAATTATTATGTTTATTTAGGAATCTAATTTTTATATTTAACATTCTACGTTAATTTCTTGATAATTGTCATCACCAAATTTGTCATATATCAAGTTTTATAAATAACATTGATTGAGATGAAAATGATTTATATAAATATTGTATTGCAATGAAGAATTTTATTTATTTAGAATTTAAATTTTGTACACATTATTTACATAAACTGCGGCTTTCAGGGAGTTTTTAAATTAAATTTTTGTATGTAAATTTTTTAAAAATAATTTTACAAACTAATAAATATATATTTACCAATCAATGTTTTTGTTATTTGTAAGGACTCAAATTGCAATTTATTCCCCTTCTGGCCAGTCCAATTATATTGTATTGCAACATCATCATTCATCAAAAGTGGTAGAAGCTTAGTGATTGATTTCTTCATTGTATTCATCAATTTATGTTTAAGTGCTAATTTCTGTGAACAAAAAGACATTTTCAGTTTAACTATACACTATAATGGCGCTTTCTTAGTAACACTGGCCGAGTTCTAAAATTGATTTTCAGTACTTTTGTTTTTGTCTTCTTTATTTGTTATCATATTTTTATCTCATCAATTCAGCACTGATATCTTATTTTAGAACTAACCTACTGTATTATATTAATAAAGGACAGAATACTATTTTATACTTTTTCAAACAAAAATTGTTATTTTCCGTAAGCGGCATAACAAAATAAAAAAAAAATAACAAATACACAAAATTAATATAATTTCTTTGGGAAAATTTTTTAGTGTATATTAGAATACCACTAAAATCGATTAATTGAGGATGTTAAAGGGTAAAATAATAGATGTTTAAATATTTACAATTTCTCTTTTAAACCTATGGTCATCTTTTAATTTAATCTCAATTCGTTTAACGTCATCGAGGCATTTCAAGGGAAAATGTTCGATCAACAAATCATTTTGAATATCCTCTATATCATCCTTCGTTCCGCATGTTATGGTATTCTTAATTTGAGAATCAATTTTTTTTAATCTTACATTCATTTCAGTTAACACTTTCACAACGTAAATTTTAAAATTTTTTTCATCTGCAATAAAATAAGAAATGAAAAATATTAAAACAAAATAAATAATACATATTTGAAAATGTATATTAAAAATTCATAATAAATGTATATAATATAATATAATTATATAATATATATATAATATAATTAATTAAATATTAATAATTAAAATAATGTAAAAATCATTGTTTAAGGGGGTTCTCCAAGTTTACTGCGATGGTTACATCTTTTGTTTATTATCGTATTATAAATTTATTTTTTATCATATATATGCTTTGACAACCATTTTTTGGTAATAGGAAATAATTTTAAATATTTTTTTATATAATAAATTTACATTTTCAAATGAAATTTTAGACGTATTAAGTCAACTTGTTTTTTATCACGTTTTTAATATAAAATAAAATTAATTTTGTTACATTAAATAAGTTCTATAAAAATTAAAAAATATGTGCAAGTTCTTCAAAAACACAAATTCTGTAATATACGTCGAAACCGTGTAGAGAACCACCTTCAGATTATAAAGATATAATTATGTATATATATAATGTTGTCAACTTAAACTATTCATAATAAATATAGATATACATAACAAGATTATGTATTTTGTCAGTTAGGGTTTTCATAGACCCATATATATATAAAATTATAGGTTTATATATTTATTCTGTTTTTTAACAATGATATAAAAATAATAGCTTTATACCATTCTCATATTTTTTATCACTATTATTTTCAAGTATTGATGTGATACCACTACTAGATAAATTTGAAGCATCGCTTGAAATGTTTATTATTTTTTCAAATTTTGATTCTTCAATAGTTGGTTTCAAATATTGTATTTTTTCTCCTTTGGGCTTCTTGAGTTGCATTGTCGAACAATCATTTTCCGAATCAGATGACGATATTTGTTTAACGTGACGTTTTTTCCTTTTTTTTTTTTCGATTTCATCATCTGATGCCGTATTGATGTCAGATAACTTCTCGGCTAATTTCTCTTTTTCACGAGCTCTTTTGTAAGTATCTATTACAATAATAGTTGGTGTATAATGATCACATTAAAACAGACAAATTATTTTTCAAAAAATTATGTAATAATAAAATTTACGTTTCGATCTTAGTTTGTGGGTTTTCTTCAGAATAATCTGATTAATTGTTTAATTAATTCTTAATGTAAGATTTAAAATTCCAAGATTTGAACAATTAATCAGATTATACTGAAGAGGACCCACAAACTAAGATCAAATCGTAAATTTTATTAATAAATAATTTGTCTGTTATAATGTGGTCATTAATACACAAAATATAATTAAAACTAAAATACAGACGTTAATGTGAATTGTTTTATATCTATTAAAATATTATTTTATATTAGTAGTATATTAGTAACTGAAAACATTATTTTACCTCACTAAATCAAATATTATATAGATCTATTTGTATACAATACAAATTGTAAGCAAAACAATTGAGTTAAAATTTAATAACAGATATTTAAGATTATGTATTATATTAATAAAATTTACGTGCTAAATTTATGCTAAATATTAACCGTACATATTACATTTCTCATGTATAAATATTTGAATATATATATATTATAATAAATGTACATATACCTGCTGATCCATACAAAACCTCAATTTCATATTTGTTCCAGGATTCCTCTGCATCAGCACAAGAAGCAATAAATTTTTGCACTAAATGCGGTTGACAAGGTGGCCAAAAGGTGAATTTTTTATCTTCGCTTAACCATTTTTTTGGCACAGTGACTAAACCGTCATTTTTTAATAACAAGATATAAAAATTATCTTTGGTGCAGTGTTCTTCTGTAAAGGAATATTATAGTTATTACAATTATAAAAACTCTTACAATATTAATTTTCAATAATAACGTAAAATACATTATTTATATATTTAGCAAAAATAATAATATTAAAATTTAGTTTAATATTTTGAAGTGCAAATAGTCACTTTCTACGTTAAATATGTAATACTTTTTAAAATAGAAACGGTCACATTTATAATAGATTATATGTAGAGAGACGTTTTAGGTAACATTGATTTATATATTTAGTGTTATTTTTAATTTAATTATAATTACTTTTGAAGCAATAAATACAATGCAAAAATTAAGTAATAAAAGTCCAATGCACCGGGCATATAATTAACAAGTTTAAGGTTATGTTTATCAAAATGTTGTATATCGATTTTATTACATTTATTTCTTAACCATACAAATAGAATATAATATATATATATATATATGCTTACCTGGATTAGTGCTTACAAATTGCATAATTGACAAAAATTAACGCGATGCGAATGATGATATGCACATTTTTCTCCACACCCAAATTTGAATTTTGAAATTAACTACTTTCACTTTTACATATTTTATTCGAGATACTTTAATAGATTCAACAAGTCATATATCAATACATTCAACTAATTACTTTGATTACTGCTTACAGAATGCATAACAAAAATAGACGCGAGGTGAATGATGATAAACACATTAAGGTTGTCTCGATACACCAACTTTAATCTTAAGGTGCGTTTTCGTTTGCGACATGCCGCAGCACAGTGTTGCCAGGTAAAGTGAGACAGAAACGGTAGAGGGAAAAACCCACCTATTGTGGGATCATTGTGGGATAAATCCCTCTGACAAAGAGAGAGCTAAAAACTGGCATCAGTGCCGCAGCAGCGAAAGATTGTATAATTCAATTTTTCACCAGTGCTATTGAGTGCTATTCAATTTATACAGTATCATTGAGGCTATATAAACTGATCGTTTGACGCCCGCTGCTATCATTTAATTAACATATACATCAATATCATAACCTACATTATGCAGTGAGGAAAAGAAAAGAAGTTAAACTATGCTATATAAATTAAGTCCGTTATAAATAATAAAATTTCTTAAAAAAAGCTATATTATACAGCTAAAAAAAAGCGAAGAAATCTATATTAATTAATTAATTCACTTGAAAGTAAGTAAATTTCTATTACTAAATTATATTAAAACAAAATGATGGCGGTATCTTCATATTATATACTTATATATTATATTATAATATTAATGCAGTACTATAAATAATTACATTGTATTATTATAAATATATTGTAAACAATAATTAAATTTAAATTATTTAATTAATAAAGGAAAATCAATAATTTAAATGCGAATAACATAATGATGTATTTGACTCTAAAAAATTAAATAAATGTTATTTGTAAAAACAAAAATCATATGTCAAGTAGTTAATATAAATTATTATTATTATATATTAAAATCTGCATTATTTATCTTTTAAACAATCAACTTTTTATGTGATAATTTTGGAATGATATTGTTAGTATTAAATTCATTTATTAAATATAAACTATTTAATTTTTTTGTAACATGAATATTTATATAAATATATAAATAAATAGACAAGGTTAATTATAGTCTGTAAATTGAACTTTATATTATAGTATTAACCCAGTAAATATTGAATCATATTATTTACAATTATTTAATTAAGTTAATTATTAAAAAAAAACAAATAATTTAAATGTAAATTACATAACGATGAATTTGACTTGAAAAACACTGGAAAATGTCACTTTTCAGTACAACAATTTTATTTACTTTTAAACAATTAATTATAGTTATCAAAAACAATATTTTTATTTTATGTCTTATATATTCATTATTTATTTTTTAAATATTGACTATTGTAAAGACAAAAATCATATCAATTACTCAATATAAATTATTAAGATTATATTATTATATTTTAAAAAAAAAAAGTATTTCTATAATTTTTATTTTCTAACAATTTTTTAATTGAATAATAATAAGTTTTATATCACGTGCATACAAAGAATTAACTGTAAATAATTGTTATAATTGTTCTTTTAATATAATATAATTTTTTTCTTTGATTAAAATTATATAATTACTTGTAAAATTTCTATATATAATATAATATAATATATGACGGATTAATTTTTAGTTGATCATGCTTTATTTATTTAATATTGTATCTTTCAGAATGGATCATCAGAAATCAAAGAAATTAAGAAAAGATATTTCTGAATATAGCCAACGCCACTTTCGCCGAATAATTCATAATGAAGTAGAGAGAGCAGTGGAAAATATTTTTGGTAATAATACTGAAATTACCAATGAGCATGTGGAGTCAGAAGCGACTTGTGCAGAAATAGGTAAAAAAGAAAATAAACGAATTATTTATTAATTATATTATTTTGTAATACAAGTTTCAATTCAATTTTCTATTCAGTTTGAAAACTAAAAGAAGTATAATATTAAAATAATTAAGTAAATTATGAAAGAAACTTAATTAGTTAGTATAAGTACATATTAACAATCACTATTTAATTCATAAAATGTAATATATATTATACATTAAAATTTATATAAATAATTAACAATAATTATATACATTATAATGGAATAGTTAGCTATATTCTCTCTAATGCGTTAATTATTTACAATCTATCCTTTGATTTACTACAGAACTCAGTATCCATAGTTTGTTCAACTATACTAAATTTGTAATTAAAAATTAAAAAAAAAAAAAATTCTTTAAATAATCTGTATTCCCTAATAGCCAGATTTATATCCATTTTTAGTAAACATGTAGTAAACGTCAAGTAAACGTTTAAATAAATTTTGCGCACTGTTGCTTCTGTTGTTTACAGGAATTTTATTGTAAATATTGCATTAATCAATTAATAAAATCTAAAAAATGTATGTAATGTAAAATAAATGAAATTATTTAATAATTTTTATAATTGATTCCTTTTTATTTATAAAAAATATAAATAATTTTGAATATTCTGTTCTAATTTATAACTTCGTATTTAGTGAAATTTGTGTAAACAAATTTTAGTACATATACTTATTACAAATAATATACAATCATTATAAAAACATTAATTATACATTACGAATCAACTATATAAGTCCAGAGAGTAACTTTTGAGTTATTATCGTGACTCCTCCACCATTTTTTTGCCTCTTTAAAGTGGCACTTAAAATTCATCTTGACAAGTATTGAGTTTCAATCAATTAATGTTATGTGAAATTTGACTTGTATTGACCAAAATATTTTGCATAATTAAAGCATTACGATTGAGATCATAAAAGGATTGATTTTATTGAATGTATATTTTAGATTTCGAAACAAACATGCAGTCATGTTCATCTACATCGGATCCAATTTCAAATGAAAATATATTATATCAGCAGGAAAGTGTTTCTGAACATCTACTAAATATTTTTGACGAAAATAATTGTTATTTAGATGTTAATAATTTTGATTCAGATAAAGATCCAATTGATTCAGATAGTGAAACAGTAGAAACGTCAGATGAAGATATTAGTATACAAATACCAGACCAATTAGAAAATTCATCAGATTCATCATCTGATTCTTCTACAGAAACAAGTGAGAGTAATGAGGTTAGCGATGTAAAACAATTTTTGAGAAATTGGAAATTGCAAAACTTCATTTCACATGATGCGGTAACACAATTACTAGGTCGTTTGAGATTGCATACTTGTTTCGATTCATTACCGTTACAATCAAAAACTCTGATGAAAACTCCTCATACTAAAGTCAATGTTACAACTTTAGAACCTGGAAAGTATATGCATATAGGTTTGCGAAAGGGTGTAGAAAATGTGGTCCAAAACATAAGCCCAGCCTTTTTTTTTAATGGTATAAAAATTTCAATTTTTATTGATGGTATACCATTATACAAAACTGGTGAATCGTTGTGGCCTATTGTAGGTTCTATAAAAGGAGTGCATAATCTTTTCCTAATTGGAGCCTATTATGGTCCTAGTAAACCTGATGCAAATGCTTATTTAAGACCTACGGTCAATGACATCAAAGAATTACATGACAATGGTGTTAAAATTGATGAATACTACTTTGATTGTGAAATAGAATGTATCATAGCTGATGCACCAGCGAAATCGTATATTTTAAATGTTAAAGGTCATTCAGGATATCACAGCTGCACCAAATGCGAAGTAAAGGGTGCGAGAGCTAATGATCGAGTTTATCTGTTAAGTACTAATGAAAGATTACGAACCGATGATCATTTCAGAAACAAAGTTGATATCAATTATCATTTAGATCACACCATATTAACTGAAATAAAAAATTTTAATATTATTGATCAAATACCTCTTGATTACATGCATTTAATATGTCTTGGTGTTATGCGCAAACTTTTAACATTATGGTTAAGCAAATCTAAGCAACCGTACTGCTTAAGTGCTCAGAGTATTGTCCGTTTATCTAATTTATTAGAAGATTTCAAAGTATTTGTTCCTAGTGAATTTTCCCGTAAAACTAGATCATTAAAATTTGTAAAATTCTTCAAAGCCACTGAGTACAGAACATTACTTTTTTATGTAGGCCCTGTTATATTTAAAGATATTCTTAAAACGGAAATATATAATCATTTTATAGTTTTGCATGTGTGTGTACACATTTTGTGTAATAATTCTTCTATACAGCTCACTGAATATGCAGGAATGTTATTAAAAGAATTTGTCCATGCAATGGCAAATTTGTATCATGAATGTTTCATTTCATATAACGTTCATGGATTAATTCATATTGTACGCGATGTAGATAAATTTGGACCACTAGATAATTTTAGTGCCTTTAAATACGAAAACTTTTTACAAAAATTGAAACGAATAGTAAACAAGTATGGTAACCCTTTGCAACAATTGTACAATAGATATTGTGAAATTAATGCAAATCTTAAGAGGGATAACTTTCGTACAACAACGTATAATCATGATGAAATTGAAATTATTAATAAATCGCAAACTAGAAATATATTTTTACCAAACGGAAGAAGAGGGATTGCTTACAATGAAGCCATATCTAATAAGTTTCGATTTAGAGTTGATAGTATAAATGATAGTTGTTGTTTATTAACAAATGGAGATATTGTAAGAATTACTAATTTTGCTTATGACATTAATAATAAAATCTCCATCGTATGTGGTAAAAAGTATAAGCGAAAGGAAAATTTCTTTACAACGCCATGTGATTCCTCTTTATTGAATATTTACATTGTTGATCAACTTGCAGAAGAACAAATGTGGTCAATAGATAAAATTAAAAACAAAATGTTTACATTACCGTATGAAAATAAACATGTTGTATTACCGCTGTTGCATAATGAATGCAATTCAGAACATATTTTATAAATGTTAAAATTAAGAATCAATTCTGCTGTAAGAGTTTTGTATATATTTATTACTGATTCATACACGAAATTTATATTATATATAAATATAATACTATATTTATTAAAACAGAAATAAAATATTATTTATAAACATTAAATAAATTTGAGTTATTTATTTATCTGCAATATTGTATTGATATATACATTTATACTCTTATTTTGTATTTTTTTATTTTATAATACATTAATAAATTTTTTATTTTATTTTATTTATTTTATATGTATAAATTTTTCATTTATTCTTCACTTCTTATACATCATTATTTTAAATCATTATTTCAGAATTTTTTTTACGTGTTTTACATAAAACAATGTTCACAATATAAAATATTTATATGTAATTTAATTTATATGTGTAATTAAGAGTAATAGTGATCTCAGTGTCTCATATGTACAAAAAAATTATATAATATAATATATAAAATAATTTAACTTTTGAAAAATTATGATGTAAAAATTACTACAATACTAATATTTAATTAATATAAACATATAGATAAAATTAAAAATTAATATAATTCTACAAATAATGTTGTCCCAATTTCTATACACTAAATTAAATCATTAATGGTAAAAAGTATATCATAGTTGATTCTATCAGCATATAATAAAAAATACAAAATTCTTAATTTAAGTATATTACATTTTTAATCATTATTATTTATGTTAGTGTATAAACATTAACAAAATAATTTTATAAAACTCTTATAATATTTTTATTTAATATATTGCTGACAAAATGTAAAAGGTACATTATATTTTTCATTAACATTAAAAAAATATTTTGCCTAACATTACATATTATATTACTAAATACTCTAATTAATTTATATATATAAACGTATTCATTTTATTTCAATATTTCATTTCAATGTACATTAATTGTTTTTGTAACTATTGTCTCTAATACGAATTTTAAATAATATTCTGTTCCATAATGGTTTATAGACTTCAACTTCAACATTGAAATCGAAGAAGACGAAAAAACAAGAAGGAAGAATAGGAGAACAAGAGCTAAGAAAAATTGTTCACCTGATTCATCAAGCGAAGAAAATATAACCACCACGACTTTTTGTATTATTAAAGCTCCTTTGACAATATAATTAACCTTATGTTGTGTTTTATATTCCAGTAGCCGGGTTCCGATTTAGAGTTTCGAATATAAAATTGTAAAATGGACACAAGTACAATTTGGATAAAAATGTATAAAATTATATCTAATAATAACCATTAAAAAGCCAGTTTTCAGCACGTATTGAATTGTATCAAATTGTATTATATAGTAAATAATTGTATTTAATTGTAACGATAAATATGTTTTATTACAATTTATACATTTTTATCCTAATTGTATTTGTGTCCATTTTACAATTTAAATTCTTCACTCTAAATTGGAAACCGACTACTGGGATCAATACATGTTAATATAAAGAAGTACAAGATATTAAATATAAAACTGTGATATTAAGTTTAAATTATTTAGAAATTAATCATGATTATTTGTGTAATAAATTTAATGTGGGAAATATTTTTATATGATAAATTAAAATATTCAAATAAAACTATTAAGATTTTAAAAACACATCTTTTTATTGGCAAAAAATAGTGAAGTAATTCCTTGCAAATTATTGTTTATAATAATAATCCTTGAATATTCAAATATAATTCCTAGAATATTAAAAAATACCCTTAGTATATTAAATTAATATCCCTATAATGTTAAAAAAATATCCTTAGTATATTAAATTAATATCCCTGTAATGTTAAAAAAATACCCTTAGTATATTAAATTAATATCCCTAGAATGTTAAAAAAATACCCTTAGTATATTAAATTAATATTCCTAGAATGTTAAAAAAATATCCTAAAATTATTAAATTAATATCACTGTAATGTTAAAAAAATATCCTAAGAATATTAAATTAATATTCCTAGGATATTATTTTAAAGCGGACATAGAACATGGCTAGGTCATTCGTAGTATATTATTTTAACATAAAAAGTATATTATTTTAATATTATTTTAATATTCTATGAATATTTCTACAATATTATATAATATTAAATAATATTCTTTGCTGATAGGGTATATATTCAATTTACATAAACGTTAAAAAACTCTGGTTGAAAGCTCACAAGTATTTTATTACTTTCAAGTATCCATTAAAACTCACAAAATAACAAAGTATGTCTTGTGAATCGCTAAGGTTTTTGCAATAGAAAAATCTCAAGGGCCTGATGAATATTCACAACGCAGACGACGTGAATACTGATGAAAATTCTTAACACTGAGATATAACATTTGAAAAAAAAAAACACTCATATTTCTAACGGGAATCGAACTTGTTAGTTTCAGCACACGAGTTCAAGTCTGTAACCACATGGCCTGTGCGTTTATTATATATACACAGTGAATGCGTAATAAGAATGACTATCAGAGACGCATTTATCGTACGAAATAGAATGTTGATCTTTATTATCCAATACGAATTAAAGAAAGTTTGTATTTTAATAATAAATTGGAATTAAATATATGCAAATAATTATTTATGTACAGCATAATTCTTCTAATAAAACGTTATTTTTAATATTGCAAGCACTCTGATAATCATTCTTATTATTCATTCGTTGCTCATGTAGACGCACTGGCAATGCGATTATAAACAAACTCGTGTGCTGAAACTTAAAATTTTTTTTTCAAATGTTATGTTTCAATATTATGAATATTTATGGACCCTTGGTTGGGATTTTTGTGCAAAAACCTTAGCGATTCATAAGAAATACTTTCTGTTATAATTTCATATGAACTTTTAACCAAGGAAGGATTGTATGGTGTCTAATGTGGGAGAAGAAGAAATGGAAATAGGATTGTAATGGCAATTTATGCGTATTTTTTAATAAAAGATAATTAGGTGTAATAAAATTTACTATAATTCTTATAATGATAATTAATTTTATTTAATATTTTAAGATTATGTATTATAGCAAAACTAGGATGTGCGCGAGATGCAATATTTGAGCTCTAAGATATAATATATAAAATAGTCATTCACATTAAAATACATGATTTTTAAACTTCCATATTTTATAATTTGGCCTTTCCATGATTATCCATTATTATATATAGTAAAATTCGGCGAAAAATCAATATGATTTCTAATAACTCTCAGATTTATAAAAAATATTAAACATACTTTAAAAGATAATTGTTATATAACTAAATATGTGTTTAATTTATGTCTTTTTTTAAAATAATATATATGATACAATTTCTAATGTATGAAAAATTCTTTTAATAAGAAAGAAAATATTTTGTTCTTAAGTTAAAATTAATATAAGGATTAATAAATATTAGTTTTTTGAAACAATTGTAAGCATTAAATAAATATAACATTAGAAAAACTGGTAAATCAAAAAGTGAACACTACACAGAAAAAACCACTCGTTTAAATAGTTTCATTCTACATTAAGTAGCTCTGTAATCTAGAGTCAGATTAAAGAATTAGATGGTAAATATGATAATCAATACGTAACAAAACATAGAAAATATTAGTGTATCCACAATTTTTAGAATTAGAGTACGCAGTGAGTCCAACTGATACAGTAGCAACTTATTTTAATCTATTACGAATGCAAATTTTCTTCTTATTTATTAAATTACAAACTCATTTTATTTATATATTTCTATAATTAAATTCATAAAATAAGTTGCTTTTTGGCAGTATAACAAACAAAAGAAATTTTCATAAAAAAAATTACATACTAATATTAATATTAGACAATATTGTGACAATTATGTTTAAATATGTAACAAAAATTGTTCTTTTACATTAGTTATTATATTTTTAAGGAGAGTGATAATTGTATAGAAAGTATAGTGCTTAAATATAACCATATATC
>JABFQC010003946.1:0-13316 GCA_022817085.1 Psilanteris sp. ZL-2020 | reverse complement strand
ACAAAAATATTTTTCCATCATTAAAAAATGTGCGCAAATTCTTGTATTGTATAAAAAAGCAAATCTTTATACTGCAATAAAAGAAAACACTATTCCGTTACATTAGACTTGAAGAACCCCCTTAATTGATTTATATTACAGTTTTTATCACTTTTAAATAAATTTAAATTAAACATTGAAATTGATTAAAAATATTTAAAATATAATTGCCATTGTGAAAAGTAATATAATCTTAATAATTTTTTTCCATGCAGTCTTTAAAATATTTACATTGTAAGTATACAAAACAAAATGGCCGACTGTCCCCAAACCTCCCGTTAAACAAACTTATAACAATAAATATTTCGCGCCGTTATACTTATCTTATTACCATAAAATTTATTCTTCGTTCGAGGCACGAGCCGGCTGAAATATATTTTTAGTGCGACGCCTTTTGAATTGGGACGCGTTTCTTCTTAAATTAAGACGTTACACCTATAAATATAGATATAATCTTAAATATTTATAAAATAAGCATCCGACCTGAATGGGCCAAAATTTTGTTACGAAATTTCGTCTTTTGCGAAAAGACATTTCCACGCGATTACCGTTACTTCAACGCGGACGCAAAAATTAGTATTCGCATTGTAAAACGCGACCATATTGTTGACTTTATATATACTCTCGTATACGTATCGGTATAAATAATGCCTCAAAGACCGCGGATCGTGCATATAGCTCGGAGTCCACTGCTTCGTGAGTTGCATCGTAATTACACTAATAATGATGAGACCCGACTGATAAACAATACAGAATTGTTAGTATATATATATATATATACACATCAAACATGACCTTTGTAGCAGGCAATACTGATTTTCTCAAAATTCATTCATTAATATTTGAATAACCAATGCGATACTCCGCGTATCATGGAACTATTTAATAAACAGCATCTTGCCAGCAAGCAATTGCGTTAAAATTGATCATTGTTGTACCTTCTTCTTCCTTGAGAAATTTCATAGCAAAAAATGTATGTGTTTATAATTTGGTAGTGATTAATTCATATTAATATCGTATTTGAAAAATATTATTCCTCCTTGACGAAGAAATCAGGTTTTTATTTATCGAATTGCAATTCGTTGATATTCAACTTTTGAAACTTCGTAAATATTCAATTCACGATTTGGATCTTTTATTCGCATTTCCGGTTTCGCGAAGTCATTAATAGGAATAAACAATTAATTTGCCGAGATACTGAAGTTGAGATTGAAAGAATGACAGAGCGGAAAGAGAGATGCTTAAATTTATTTGTTTTTGATTGCAGGATAATGAAAAGTCTGCACTACTATGACGACACATTGAAACAACTACTAGCGAATAAGTAAGTATTCTTAATTGTTATTATTATAAACACAGGAAACAAGTTGGAGTCGTTCTTTAGTATTTATCTAACGGAGGGAGGAATTTTGAAATCGATATTTTCCCCACGATGGTGAACTTTTACACGTGTCACGTTTGTGTTATATTTAATTCGTACTATTTGTTATATATATATATATGTATGACGCATATATGTACGTGTCAGAATTTCGACAAAAATAATTAACGAAGATACGTATGATGTTCATGACTTTATTAACTTTTGATTTCGTATATCATATCGTCGTTGCTATTAATTGGACCGCTTCGCAGCCACTTCCGCAAGCAGAATTTCAGAGATAACCATTTAGCGTGTACAACGTGTAATAAATACACCCAAAAGTGTGATTCAAATGTATAATATATTTACGTGTAGTCGTGTTTTAATATTAAGTAACGCGTTATGCAATTCAATTACTACGCGCACGTGCTATCATTTTGACCTTAAAATGTAACGGATTTTGTTGTTAAAAATAATTAATAAACAGATACACAAGTTCAATACTACATGTTTATATATATATATATATATATATATATATATATATATATATATACATATAGGTATAAGCATGATATATAGACAAATATTAATCATAAAAGTTCCCGCATAGAAAGTTATGTAAAAGTCGAGGATTTGTATTAAAAGTCTATTCATAAACTTTAAACCTTTCATTCACGCCTTTCTTGGCCCGTTTCTTAATATTCAAAATTAATTATTATTTCACAATTTCCTTCGGGGATCACATTGACGCAAGACATTTTGTAATTGACGATCTGTAAAGCGCACTGTGTTTGTCTATTTCATTTTCGATGTATCTTATATCGAAAGCAGTACAAAATTAAAGAAAATCAACTTTTCTTCGCAGCCAATAACTTGAATAAGATCATACACAAATAAATATCTGCACTGAGAAAAATTTCTATTCAAAATTACCATGCCAAAACAGTACTTTGATGCGATGTTTGTCAACAAAGAATGATTACCGTTAAAACACATTAAAAATATCGGCAAATCGAAGTAATGTTTACGATATTTAGGGGTCATTTTTACGCGTTGACAAACAGTAATTTTTAATAGAAATTTTTCTCAGTGTATATATACAAACACTCAAACAGCATTTATATTCGTGTCGTCGTTAAAAAGCGTTTACTTTGCAGAGTTTGGAAAGCCGCGGGCGGGGTTCGCGGCGTCGGTGACTTTGCAAGCGCGGTCCCGAAGCGAACGTCTTCCCGACGAGTACGTATAGTTTACTGGTCCAAACGACGACAGACGAGGTCGCGCGTTCGACCAATTAGGCGATAATTCGCGCGCAAAATAACGGACGGACTTGTTGCATTGTTCAATAAAGCGGCGATTTCCATGCCGCGGCGGAACGTTGCGTGGGAAAATGGAAGCGCGGATAATTGAGCGCGCAAAAGGGAAACAGGAGCGTCTCGTTTCGCGCGCGTTATCCGCCGGTCTAAATTGATTCCAAGACGCTCGCGTTTGCACTTAAGCGCGGTTACTTCCTTTCGTAAACACCGCGCGGGTCTATGCTCATTTGAAGCTTTCCTCGCGGACGAAGCGAGGGACGCGGCCGCTTTTCTAAAGAACCGTCGTCCGGTGAAAAGTCCGCGTCAAGGGCAAATTACGCCGGGGCTTTAAATGCGCTTCAAAAGCTCGCTCGCCGTAAAGCACAAAAAAACGTGTCTCCAATTAAAACAACGTTCATAACTCGGCCGGTGCGATGCTTTCATTGCATTTTCAACGTCCGCGCACTGTTTAAATTTCGCGATACGGTGGCGTGCTTTTTGTACTGGAATTACTGTCGATTCTGAAAGCTAACAATTTATTTCCGTGCGCTGAAAAAAATAATACGGCAAAACTATATATATATGTGTGTGTGTGTGTGTGTGTGTGTGTGTATGTGTAAATGTATTAACAAATGTAGTTGACTTTGATTTATATATTTAATCATTATATATATAGTTAATTATATTCCAAAAAAACAGTATTTATGGAATCAATTGTAAATGCATATAAAAATTTATTTGAATTACAAATTGTGTTATCTCAAAATAAAATTTCATTAATGTTTTTAAATTTTAATTTGGTTATTTATTGACTATTCAACATACGATTTGTGCCTCTTAATATTAGTCAATATAGTATGAAAATTATTGTTGAATACAATAAAATATAAAAATAATATTTATTTAATATTTTATAAAACTATCATTTTTTTATTATTATTCAATTTTTTAAATTTAATGTCACGTGTGTTCATTATAATCGCTATTAAGTGTAATAGTGAATTTTTTACAAATATTTTATTTAGTTTTTATATATGTATAAGATAAATAGACTAACGATTTTACATATTAAACATAAATAATTACGTTTCTATTGATTGGTTAAATAATATTTTTCGTCACTTTTATTTATTTTGACTTTCATCATTAATTATTTTATATATACTTTTATTTGTTTGTTAATTTGAAATACACATTTTTTAGTTAAATTGGCCAGATTTGTGTATTATCAGGTGCAATCGTTGATTTATCGTTTTTAATTAGTGTTTGATGCAGGTTTTTTAATTGAAACTAAATGTGTAGTATATACGCATCTGACAGGGTGTTTAATGGCAGTTTTGGGAACAAGGGACCATTTCAATTTTCGTTAACTCAGTCATGTCTCATTTAACCGTGCGGTGCTTTCGACTTAATGCGAATGATTTGATGGTGAATGAATTATGTCTTTAAATTGATACGATGTTTTTCCGCGGGTAAAAAATAATTGTATGACTATGTTTTTCATATATTTTGTTTCTGTTTGTAACTTTTTTTATAAAGCATTGAAACTTATTTTTATATAAAATTAACAAAAGAGTGAAATTAAATAAGAAGAAAGGAATTCTTTCTATGTTTATTTCATAACTTAATAATTTCCGGATTTTTTCTTAATCAACATTTAACAATTTAATTAATATTTAATATTTAATATAAAAAACTTAATATTAAAGGTTTAATTAATGAAATTAATATTAAAACAATTATAATTTTATTTAACACTTTTTCACGGTTCAAAAATATAAATAATTTAAAAATAAAGATTATTACCTTAAAATATATAGTTAATTTGAACGTGCCAGTAATATGGACAATTTTCAAAAAATAAATTATAATACAAATATTACAATCAATTGATAGTTGTAAAAGAAATCTTTATTAACCAAATAATCAAAATTTCACCCCCATTAAAAAGATATACAAAAAGCTTGAGCAAAAGAAACTAATACATTTTTATACTTATTATAAGACCTCCATTTTATAGCCGGTAAAAGGTACCTATATAATATTATATATAGATGTTAGTACATTGCGTAGCTAATCTTCTCTAAAACGTAATTACTCGTTCCGTAAATGTGTTCAAATGATCTCGAAATATTTCGAGAATATTATAAGAATTTTATGGGAATTTTACGATGATATATGGATATATATATGTGTGTATCAAGAGACCTTACGTACTACCGGCATTATCATTAGCCGACGTACCGCGTACGAAGAGGTCGCTTACGTTTTACGTTTGTGTGCGAGAAATCGTGTGGAATACGGTGAAACATCTCTCTCTCTATATATATATATATATATATATACGCGTCACGCGCACACCTGCGAGTATAAATCCGACTGTGTAATTTCTAGATCATCTTGAGCAACGCAAAAGTCCGCGGTAATGTCCCCTAATACACATCTTTACGAAACATTTAAATTACGTTTTACGCGTTACACACTCGACGACATCATCAGTTGACACCGTCACATTTCCTTACATATTTCAAATTTGCCAAAATCACGTTGCGTGTTTGGCAATCACTCACGCAACAATAATTCCAACGCGATAAATTAAAATGCGATTATATTCAAAAGACAAAAAAAAGATCGAACAAAGCCAGACGAACACTATCGTCCCTCTAATTAAAACAAATCAAAACTACACGCAGAAAATTGTTGCATTAAAAATGACTGAAAGTTCAGTAAATATTATGAAAAACACAATAACTCACGGACAAAACAAAAATTTAGTCAGAAAATACCGAATTCTTACTGTAAACATTGATTAATTTTCAGTATATATTTACAAACATTCATCAATGTTTACTGAAAAGTTCGGGAATTTCTAACTCAAATTTTGTTTTGTCCGTGAGTTACTGTGTTTTGAATAATATTTACTGAACAGTAATTTTTAATGCAACATTTTTCCGCATGTATAATATACTAATCCGTCCGCGTGATACAAAAGGGAATTTTTGTCCCGCATATTTTTACCCGCAAAACAGTCGTTTTTTGCATCCCAAAAATAACGTTCGAAGAATGCAGTGACAGTCCAGCACAAAACAAGCGCTAAATTCGAAACGAAATCACCGCATAAACTGTTGAGTGAAATTTGTCGTTTTTGCGCCGCTTCGATAGACGATACGCGAGACAGTCACTTTTTACTAGACAGTTCAGTAACTTCTCACTGAACTTTATATATTGATCTGTACTTGACTTTTCAGCGGAATATTTATGACGGAGATAACCCTGCGCACGTGTTCGTCGCGCCGTGACTCGCGCCATACAAAGTACACGCGTGCGGTTTGAAAAATCATTTCGAAAAGTCAGACGAGCGGTGGTATTTAATTTTGCCGTTGAAAATGCGTGATGGAAAGCAGTGATATTTTGAACTAATGTACACAGACGGGGCATTTAAATGCGCGCGCGCATTTGCTATTTGATATGCGTTGTATACGAACAAACGTTACACGCATTTATTTTTCTTCGTCTACTTCACGTGGTCACGTTGAATACTTGACTCGCAGCCCACATTTATTAAATTTTTCGTACGCAATAAATAAACATTCGATCGCGGGCTTGTCCCACGTTCGGATTTCCATTTCGCCGTTCTTTGTGTCTTATTAATATAATGCGATTATTACAAAGTTTAGCAATGTCCCGCGTGTGTTAAAGGACAATAAAACAACGCGCGGTGTATATTTGAATAATACCGTACGGCATTGTTAACGCGACGGACATACCCATGTAGAAATTGCCGGAGTTGAACATACGGCCCAATACTGGCGCAGTATTGGCGGCCGGAGTCTGGCGTACCGGATACTGGCCAATGTCGGTTAGAATACGACTAACAACATACACGCACAGAAATATTTTGTAGAGACAAACAAATTTTGTTTCATTCAACAAAATAGTTTTGTTGTTATTTAACTAAACAAATAGTTTTGTCAATCAACAAAATATAAATCAACTTCGATCTTTTTGTCACATTGTTGATGTGTTTTATTTGAATCAACACACTAATTTTGTAAAAACATACCATGTTTTTACATACACTGAGAAAAAAGTTACAGTATAAATTACTATATATTTTATAGATGTATAGAAAATGACTATACCATAATGACAACTTTTTTTATTTATATAGTAAAATTTGTTATATAGTATAATAAAACTAGAAGCAATTTTGACACATTTTTGTTATATCATATAATAAATATTGCTTTAATGGTATAGTAATTTTTTAAATATTCTTCAAGATATCATTCGAACGCCAGAAGGTATGGTAATTTATATTATTTTTTTTTCTCCGTGTAATATGTAAAGTTTTACTAAAATGTCAGCAATTTTAACTGCAATATGTGCAATATTTACTAATTTTTAAGTATAATTTAAAAATAGAACACTACTGTCACACATTTAATAATTTGCTAGTCATTTTTAATACATTATTTTTTTCCGTGCAACAGTCTTGGACTGTAAAAATGTACAATTCTGGACTGTACAGTCGACACTCTTGCGCGTAGAAAAAAGTTACATTATAAAATACCAGAATGTACAGTGCGGACTGTTAAAGCAACAGTCCATTTTTTCAGTGTATAGACAAACTCGTAATAATAATAATGATAATAATAATAAAAAAAGCAATCGAATGCCTTAATACGCGAACTTTCAAGATACCCACTCGGTGGAATCGATTTCTGACTTGGAAAGGAACAAAAGCTGAATGTAAATTGAATGATGAAAGTAACTTTTATTAACGCGTGTCGTTGCTCCCACTAGTTTGGCCTCTCGTAAATTCTCGACAATTAGCAATGCCAGACTCGGTAGACGGCACGTAGACGCGCAACGCACAGGTTGCGCCAATGCAACGCGCTGATAATATGTACACAATAAGCGCGTTTGTGTCCGTCTTCTGGTGGCGTTAGCGGAGACGCGCGTCGCCGGCGAGATTGCTCGCGCCGGATTCGCGACACGTCGCGAATTCCGTCGCTCGGAAAACCGCTCGAATTTGTATCATTTTCGCCAGAATGACAACGTTCTTGGAAATGTGTTCTGATTCCGAGATGATTGCATTTTGTTGTCATTTAAGCGACAAACGAATAATGGTTTTATTCAAATCGATCAATGTATTCATGGCTTACGATTTATAGATTTTTATAAAATATAAAAATAATTAACGAAAAATTACTGTTTATTTCCTTAATTTGCAATCATAATAGCAAAATCATAATATTTACTACTTTTAAAAGTAGTATTTTTCTATGTAAACAACTTACTTTCTCCTTTTAAAAACAGTAAATATTATTCTTTTTTTTCTTTTTTCTCTTGTGATTCCAAATTAAGGAAATAAATAGTAATTTTTCGTCATTTGTTTATCTCTTAGTAATCTGTTCGTGGATTATTTTTCTGCGCGTAAGTCATTCATGAAATTGTGTCTTAATTGGATACATGGATGTCTTAAATAAGACGCACAAGTGTCTCAGATTAAGACCGCTGATGTCCTGACTGCGTCCCTTGTGTCTTAAAGCAAGACACGTGTATGAGATTTTTTTTTGCCTTTTTGCATTTTTTTAGATTCGTCTTGACTTGTCAACGACAGCCGGTGTCAATTGAAAAGATATGACATCGTGTCAAATATACGATTCGTTTCAACAAATAACAGGCGATTCAGTGTACCGCAATCGGCGGGTTTCAACTCCCAAGACACTGATCGTCTTACTCGCGAGTTTTAAGGTCAAACGGTAATTGGCACCAAAACACGCGCTTAATGATACGTTTGGATTACTTTACAATTACATATTAGTAATTATTGTTACAGCTGAACAAATTCCTGCAAACCAAATAACGCGATACGTTTATCTATCCTTGTTGGCTTTTTATCTACCTTTGTATCGGATTATCTGCACCGTCGTTTCGCAATCGATTGTACTGGTGAACATTATACGTATATATTTTATATATTTTGTATATATATATATATGAGTGTAATATGAGTAACAATGGTTTAATATCTTGGGCAGACGTATACGCTTTGCGCTTGACCTTATTGATCCGCGGTTATTGACAGTTTTTTGGATTTGACCTCGACATAATAAGGTAGTGCATTGAAAAAATAAATGATCGTGCAAATTTCAGAGACTAGAGTAAACTTTGGATAAAGGTGCAGACGTGTAAATAAACATCATCATTTGCACGATTTAATTACAATAATGACACTTTTACTATCTTTTTGATTAATTGAAACATGTTTATACTACAGAATTTTACAGTGTATGGTTAAAGACTTGTAAAAATGTGACAAAAATGGTCGTATATTTCCAAACGTTTATTACCCTTTGTAAAATTATTACTGTTTTTGTAAGAAGAAAAAATGATTCAGTTAAAAGTACTGCAAAGTTGAATTAACTGAAACATTTAGTGAATTTTTCATTTAGATTAATTTTTTTTGTAACCTCAGTTTCACACTGGTTTATATAGTTACGCTAAATTTTTACTAAATCTTAAGAATCAAAAACTAAATTTAATTATCACGAAAACGTAAACAAATTAAAAAAACATTACTAAAACTTTAAAAAAAAATAATTTCTGTAGTTTTAAGTAAATTGCACAAAAATGAAATTTTTACAGCAAATATATAAAATTACCCATAAAAAATATGTATCAGAAGTTTCTAAAATTTATTTTCACGCAAAAAAGTAAATATAAACTTGAAAAATTATGTAAGAAATAAAAATCAATTATTTAAATAATAATTCACATTGCAACAAATCAAAATACGTTTTCTGGTAGTAATTTTAGGTAAATAAATCCTATTATAATATTTCTCTTATAAAATTACATTATTTATGTTTGTTTAATTTTTTCGTGTAAAAAATTGTTTGGAGTAATTTTATATATTTGCTGTAAAAATGTCATTATTGGACAGTTGATTTAAACCTACAATGGTAACTTTTTTGACATAGTAAACCAATTGGTAATAATTACCAATTATGTGGTAACGTTTACCGCTCAGTTCTTTCATTGATAAACAAACCTCCGGTGCATGTTTACTATCCGCTCTTGTAACATTTGCAAGGTTATTTCCTCAAGTTTATTATTGCTCCAGCCATTTAATGGCTATGTTGGCAGGTCAATTGATTGGGCCTATTGACACCCGGTTACAAAGACCACCCCCTCGCATCGTCATTTGTCTTCGGTTCGGCCCCTTCGGGCGCTAAAAGCGTCGCGTCCAATATTTATTGCGCCGAAGACCAAGTCCATATCCGAACGCAACGCGGAACCGTTCGTGCAACGCGATGGAAACCCGATCCGACATCAATCACAATTCCTATCAAACGTTCGCCTCCCTCCCCCCTCGCGGCGAGTAATCCAATTGGTCGGATCGAACGTTTGATTTCCGTTTTTCTGGGTCCTCACCTAATTGTCCCAAATTGCATTAATAACAATTCGGGATTCGTTAACTTTGATTGACGAAATGGTGGGTATTAAAAACGATCGTCGGACTCGGGCGGGGACACCGTTTCGCGCAGAAAAATGCACGCTCATTAGGCAATGCGCTCAATTACTGAAAATAGAACCAGGATTTACTACACTTGAAATATTTCTACGCTAATATTAAAGCATTCAGTTAAGATAATAATAACTTGACGTCTGTGTGTGTTCCTGGGGACTGGAGCTTGGTGGTGAAAATGTACTATGCATGATTAACGGGGTATGAAAAAAAAAGGAAAAAAAAGAAATTTTATGCTTTTTACAATTATTGCACTAAAATTATTTGCGACACTAAAAATGCAATATGCACTGAGAGAAAAGATTGTTACATTCACAATTTAGATATTAAAATTAGATTGTTAAACTACACTCAGAAAAATTAAACTTAGAAAAGCGCTTTTTATAACACTAATTTGGCGACATTAAAACAAAATCCTAAAAATTACTATTTATAATAGCATTATACTAAAAGATAGAAGGAGAATTTGGTATGAAAAACTGTATTTTTCAAAGAAAAACAGTAATTTTTAGGTTTTTACTTTAATGTCTCCAAATTAGGATTAATTTTTCTGATTGTACAAACAGCTGATTTGAATAAACAGATATTCAATTCAAACAGTCAAGATTATAAAAATTGTAGGTTAAGTTTCAATATGTCATTTAATATGACATTCGTTTTACAATCTCTGACAATCCAGATTGTTGGATAGAATATTTGAATCGTCGTCGCAGCTACAATCTGTAATTATTCGATTTAACAATCTTAGATACTTAACGAAACTGTTTAGATATTTAATTCAACAATCTATTTCTCTCAGTGTGTGTCTTAATTATAAAGTAAAGTGGCTTATTTAAGACATCAGCTGTCTTAATATGAGACGCTTCTGTATTCTATTAAGACGCTTGGGCCTTAAATTAATTTACTTTTGTGATACATTATTTATTTTAATAACAATTTCATACAATTGAATTTGACTTATAAACTACTGCATTTGACGGTAGATAAAAAAACATCACCCAAATGCTCGTCCATTTTTGCAGCGCGTAAAATGCTTTCGATCTCGACTTTCGTTTGGCCCCATACAAAACAGTTACCCGCGCAGAACAGTAATTTTGATACGATACGTTTCCGACGTATCGCTTGAACGGTATATTTGTTATTCGGCGTTTATTCGTGACATTTGTCACTTTTATTTCTGCTTGGAATAAACAGGAAACGCAGATATATTAAGAATAATCGGTCTCGTTTATAGAATTAATGGAAAGCACTTGTTTTCCTGCTTTCGAGGTTAAGAGATAAATTTAAAGTTTGGTTAGCGTGGTCACTGTCGCGGATGACTCGAATTAAACAGAGAAACGAGGCTGTTCGTCTTCGTTTGGTTCGTTCGGGACCCGAAATTGGCCTTATTATGTCGCCGAAGCGAATCGAAATCGCCGAATTGGGTACAATAGGTAGGTTCGCGCGTGTGTGTGCGTATATCCAGCCAACTAAGTAGACGCAGGGACTACGTTCTATTTATTGTATCGCGGCATTAATAACACACCGGAGTGCAAACTGAAAATAGTTAAAGCAATTAGAGGCGTCTTGCACGCATGCGTCGCGCAACATTTGTATTTCGAAAATAGCACGAATATTTTGGCGCGACACGTGCTGGCGAATCGCGTTCCATTGATGGGCTAAAAAGGTGATGCGTTTGTTTATGTTCGCGCGTTTTTCCTCGCCTCCCCTCTCCCCCCGCGGTCGTCCCTTTTGAATGCCGCGCTCGACCGATAACCAAACCGCGCCCGGAGCGCCCTCTCGTGTCGGCTTTTCTGCATTAATCGGCCCTTTCCAATCGCGTTTTCGCGTCATTTTCTCGGCCCGAGCTCATTTGCATTCGCGGCCTCTGTTTTGACAACGATCCGACGCCGCCTACTTTCGGTCCGTAAAACGCGCGCGTTAATAAGGACGCGACGCTTTCTTGTCGCGCGTTTCACGAATTGTTTTTACGTAACCCATCCGCCGACACGCGTGTATCATTTATACGAACGCGAATGCGCGTCGAACGAGCTCGCGCGGACGGAATTCGAGCGCGCGCCCGAACGCGAAACGTCGATCCGAGCCAATCGCCGCGCGCGCCCGCTCCGAAGTCGACCGTTTGAATTTATAATTGCTTCTCTTCTCCGGCGCAATAATAAGTTGCCGCTCCAATAACCGAGCACGCTTCTCGCGTCGTCGGAAAAGCGAACGCGCGCTTTTTCCATCGCTTTTGTCCCGGCCGCTTTGCGGAGCTTCGCCGCTCGAGAGAAATCGGTCATGGATCTTCGGCGAATTAACCGGCGCGATAGATCGATGAGCCGGACGCGCGCGCAGCGTCGCGTAAAAATTGGTACCGGCTTTCCAACGCGGCTCGCGATTCGTTTCACTGGCTAAAGCGACGAATTTCGATGGTGTGATTTTTAAGAAAGCAGAGTAAATTGGTGTCGAACTGTTGGGTCGTGCCGCGATGTGGGATGTTTCGAGGCTATGCGATTGTAACTATTTTCTTTTGGGTATGTTTTTGTAAGAAAATCTGCTGGATGATTAGGATGGTATTATGGTATCCAAAAAGGATATCGCGAAATTGTTTTACAATTAATAAAGGGTCAAGTTTTGAAATGCTTATTGCTGTAAATTGTAAAATTTTAAAATTCCGTAAATCAAGAAATAATTATTTGATTAAGTAGAATACGGAAAAAATGCATTATACACGGAAAGAAGAAAGTATTAAAATTTACTCATAAAATATCAAATATGTGACAGAAGTGTTGTATTTTGAAATAATACATAAAACTTTAGCAATTTTTACTAAAATGTCAGCAATTTTGACTGAAATATGTGCAATATTTACTAATTTTTAAGTATATTTTAAAAAATGAACACTACTGTCACACATTTAATATTTTGTTAGTAATTTTTAATACAATGTTTCTTTCCGTGTATATAAGGTTTGTTTACACTGAGAAAAATAATGTATGAAATATTACAACGTATACGACGAATCCTGTGATGGCAGTGTTATACTGTCATAATTGCAAAAAAAAGCTTCAATAAGTGCAATTTAAGTTTTAAAAAGTACAAC
>JABFQC010003945.1:0-13318 GCA_022817085.1 Psilanteris sp. ZL-2020 | reverse complement strand
ATGAAGAACAAAGCATACGTATAGTCAATGTAAACATAATATGTTTAAATTAACTATACATTTGTTTACATCATCCATACGTATGTTTGTGCCAACCGTTTCAACCTAGCATTTTTTTTCAGTGCAGATAATTACAGTTGCTACAACCGAAATTTCATTTTCATAAACCAAATGAAATCTGCTGTGTCAATTTCGGTTGTTTCAACCGTATAGTTTTTCTCTCAGTATACTGTGCCAAAATAGTATTCTGATGTGATATTTGTCAACACGTAAAAATGACCCCTAAATATCGTAAACATTACTTCGATTTCCTTTTTTTTTTACTGTGTTTTAACGGTAATCATTCTTTGTTGACAAACATCGCATCAAAATACTGTTTTGGTACGGTCATTTTGAATAGAAATTTTTCTCAGTGTAATAGTAGGAATAAAGTATTTAATACTTTAAATTAGTCGCTTAATACGTTTGCTTGGGAAAACTGAAATATTGTTCAAAATTATTTAAACATATTTAATACGTATATTTTTAATTTTACAATCAATTTGCAAAAGCATTTACAATTCGAACACTGTCATGTACAACAACCGGAAATGTTAGCTTATGAATATTTTATGAGCTACGGTTAGTTGTACAAGCATAGACGAACATGTGTTCTACAATTTAAACAAATTACATAAATAAAATGTATCTATATATACATTAGCAACTCAAATTAACTAAAATAAGAAATTAATAATATGAACGATATTCTTACAATAAAACGAACACAATTAATTTTGTGAACAATTAACTGGTTTATTGAATATATTTATATTACTATATATATTATTATAAATATATTTCATATTTCATACAATTTGTTCAACTTTGTAATAATCCGTACTGATAATAATACTATAGTAATAAAAAATAACGAATACTATATAGTTATCATCATTATAATGCTTGAAGTAAAACTGGAGAAGAATAAAAATAATAAAGAATATCCAGAAAAATTATGATTATTTCAACCACAATATATTTGTCATTAAAAACGATTGCATTCCGCAATTACAAATATAATTACTTCAGATTAAATTTTATTATAAATAGTATTCGAATAAATCGAACATTAAAATAGCACAACAGAAATATGTAATTTCTAGACAACTTATATCAATGTAAAAAAATATATAACTTTTAATTTTATTACCATTATTATTTTATTGCAAATTACTGTTAAAATTATTTAGTATTTAAATCTTATGCATTTGGAAGCAAACATATTAAAATATGTTATGAAAAACTAAAATCTACAGCATTATGTAATAAAATATCCAAAGTTTATAACTTTTTACGTTTCAGTATAAATTCATATATATATTCGCCGCCACAACTGCGCAAATAATAAATAGAATAACTTTTTTGATTAACAAACTTTAACTTAAATACCCAAGAGAATAAATAGTAAATAAAGTCATATTTAATAATCGACAAGTTTTGTTCTCACTAATAATAAGAATAAATTTACATACGTAAATTTCACAATCTGTACTCTATATCTATCTATCTATATATCTATATAAATATATACACTGAGAAAATCATATTGTATCAGAAACAACCCAAATCGTAACTGAAACTATATGATATTGTATAACCTTGACTATTTTTCTAAGTGTATATATATATATATAAATTTATGTATCTGTTCCGAAATATACCGATCATTTTTGGAAAATACTAAAGATATATATATAAAAACATGTGAAGTGTCCAATTAACGAACACCCCCCCCCCCCCTACTTTAAGGCGCTCAACTACAAGAATTTTCCCCACTCCTTAAAAATTCACGAGGATCACTGAGGTCCTAGTAATGTATTTATGTGTAATAGTCCGCAAAATATACGTTTGATAGACTTTGTCAATCAGTCTTTTGACGACATTTTGCCCTATTGACACATGTTGTGTCCTCAAAACAACCGTTTGAAAAATATACATATATTTAAATACTAAAAATATATACTAAACCCTATGTAAAGCTATGACAAATAGTGAAAATCACTCCAAAAATAGGGACCTGATCTTTATTCGCCAAATGCGAATAAAATTGATTCTCCCAGGGCCGTGCTGTACTGGTCAGTATTCAAAAATAAAAACAGTATTTCTTTCATATCTTACTCTGTTGCCATATTTCTCGTTACGAAAAACACGGTTTCCGTAATTTATGTATATATATATATAAATTTCAATGTTTAAATAAGTTGCACCAATTTGTAATTTGCGTCAAATTTTAAGTGTTTTAATTTCCAGTGTCAGAGCCATTCGAATGTGTGGTAAATAAGGAATCAAATATTTTATTTCGCATTGAACCCATCGTGAGTGGAGCGCGATAGAAATACCAGTAACGACTCTCGTTTGGGCCATTCGCCTTTCGACACGCTTAACGATAAACGAGCACTGATTCATTGCGGCTAAAGGCAACAGTCTATTTAACCATAATGCCATCTTCCACAATTCGCGTCATTTCTGTGCGTGCGTCGTGCGCATATTCATATAATAATTGGTCCATAAATGAACTTCGCGAAATTTCTTTTTTACACATTTTTCTCCTTCAAATAATTAATTAATATGACCAAACGAAATTTGCTTTGAACACGAAATAAAAATAAATCAACGTTTATTCTATTTGAATTGTTAAATAAAGAAAAGCAAATTTTTATATCGAACTTGATTGAGTTGACGTAACTAAAGCACCGTTTCTGATAATATTCATTATATCAAAGAACTATACATCAATTTTATTGAATTTACAATAGCACATCGTATAATTACTTCGGTAACTAAAATCGCGGCAAAAAATTGTCGGTCGCGTGAAAATTGGTTTGCAGATAAAAATGTGTTTCGGTGTAATAAAAGGGTGTTGTAACAACTATTTTGCTATTTTTCTATTTAACTATTTTTCAGAACTCTACGATTTTTACGATTATTGAAGAAACTCGTTAAGCAACGCGCGGTTGCAATAAACAATCAAATTTACCATTTGTGTCATGCACGCGTTACGGCGTAATTTCGAGAATTTGTTATTGCAATTGTCTCAGCTTTATATTGAACTAAAACTATAAGAACAATAATGTTACGTAAAAATACACACGTGAGAGACGTCTAATTAACACACAAACATAATATATATATATACATATATATAAGATTCTTTAATTCTTACTCCGATTTACTAGGGTATTGTTATAACAATTGTTTGACGTGTATATATAAACCTATAATTTGTATCGAATTTCTCTTCTCAAATTCAATGATAAGCATTTATTTTTCGTCCATTGATAATGAAGTGAATAAAAGCTGTAACGTTAACTTGCAAACAAATCAATGATTAACATTAAAAATGAAACGCGGCGAGGAATAACACAATCAATGAAAAACAATTGAAACCTTGTTCATTGAAACTATAATTTGTATTGACTCTAAAGAAAAGACTTTTCTAGGGCCATACATGCACGAATAATACTGCAATTAATTTTTACAAAAGTAGTTTATTATTCGACCAAATAGTCAACGTTTTAATCGCGAGAAGATCCCTCCATTGTGTATAATAGTTTTAAAATTGTTTTAAAAAATCCAATTAATATGTTAGTTTATTATTTATTTTAGTTCGTCAAAAAAAGGTTGAAAAGATGATTAATAACGTTTATATATATTAACTTATTTCAAATTTCATAAAATCCAAAAAAAATACAAAAAAAATGCACGCGCGCGCGTGTCAATACGTCAACGGCACGCGTGATCCAATCATCCGTTAATTAAAACCAAACTTAATTTGATAAACCAATTTAAGGGAAGCCCGTTATCAAAATTCGATTTTTATTGAATGAAAATCGACTAAACAAAAACGAGTCGACGTCTGTTTACACGAAGACGAGGCTTTTACAGTCGTTAATCACGCGTCGCCACGTTATATTTATATACACCGCTGCGTTAATTACTCGGCCGCAACAAGAGGTAAACAGAATTGATTCGCTTCGCGTATAACCGAAATTCCACGCCGCTCGGGGACCAACCGAAATCAAACGCCAACACGCAAATATTTGCGCCGCCGCGGCTGTACACATTTTTAATGCGTTACTCGCATCTTTTACATCAATTTCTAAGAAAACAGCGCAATTCAACGCGGCTCCTGGAAGCGCAATAAAATGTACCGCTAATAACCGCGCGTTTCAATCTTAAACTCTCAAACATTAAGCGAAACGTCTCACGATCCCTTCTGGTTGATGTTTCTCGCGACGCAAACCATTGAATTATACAAACAATCGCAATATCAAATCACCGCGATCGATACGTTCAAACGACAATCGACTCTAAAAATCGTAAAATTAAAATCGACGATACGTGACTCCGTTCATCTTCAACGTCATAACACTTTCGCGCACTCCGCATTTGTATCCGAACGAACCACGTTTCGCAAAGCTCATTATAAATTCGCGCCGAATCCAGTTCACTTTGAGGCTGGTCAATGAAATGCCGGCGCAATGTGCGGCGACGACAAAATTACTGGGATCGTCCCGCGGTGACTCGAAAAACGGCGCGCCGTCGAACGAACGTTTCGGTATTCCAACATAAAATCGCGATTTCGGAGGGGGGCTGTAACAGTCCGCGGCGTTTGACTTTTCGGTTTGACTCCTCGAACGTCTGAAATAAGTTAAGCGACGTGTCGTTCGAACCGGTAAATTGCCTATCAATTTAACTACCGTATCGATACCCGATCGTCGAGCAAACGCGCGCGTAAACACTTCAATTTACTCGCACGCAAACGGAACAATGACTTTTTACCTTGATGTAACAGAAATCGGCGTCGAAAACACGAAAATCGGCGTTTTCGATTGCGAAAGACGCGGAATTTAAACCGCATAATTATCGAAGTCAAATAATATCGAAGCATAAATATCGCGGAAAAATGAAAAAAAGCCGGATTTGTTTGTCACGAGAGTCGACGGGTCGGCGATTGCAACGCGCGAATCGTCGGACGCGTTTTGGCCGGGTTATTGGACGCTCTTCGGCGCTGAAGCTGTCAGACCCCGCGGTCTCGGACGAGGTCGCGAATTTCGGTGGCGCGAAAGCGCCGCTCAATCGAATCGAAACTCACGTGCGGTCGCTGTTGCTGCTACTTCGGATCCAAATGTGACATCGAACCCCGGCGCGTTTCACTTGTCGCGTGTCACGTTTCCGGTCATTCTAATTGGCCATCGCACGGCCCGAAATGCCGGAACTTTCGATGAAAAGCAAGCTGAGTCCCGACTCGCGGGGCGCCGACGGAAAACAAAGCGGGCGAAAAGCACTACGCGAAAGTAACGAATTCGACGGGGACAAACCAAAGCGGGGAACAAGGGGGCTCGAGGGAAAAAAAACGCGTGCGTTTTGCAACGAAGCGCGGTATATACTGAGCCGAATATAGTGTCGTATGCGCTATATATATGATTTACTATAGTCCTCACCCGGCCAGTGACTGTGTGGCCAGGAACGGAGCACGAGTCGCAGGGCCTGCATGCATAAAAGTACACTCGTTCTAACGGTTTTAATCGTGATGGATTGCGTAAAACGAGACGCGCAATTTCGAATGACGTTTCGGCGGCGACAGAACACCCGGCGCTTGAGTTGTTCGGGAGTAACAAATTTTATGGTCGGGTGAACGAGTGTTTTGATTGTTCGAGTGTACGCGTATTGTATACACGGCGAAAAATAATGCAGAAACAATTACTATATATACAGTAAAAGTGGGATACACTTGAAAATACAACAAAAATTACTGTATAATATAGTAAAAAATTGTACATTATTTGGAAATATTATAACGTCCATTACCAATTTTACTATATTATATAGCATTTTTTATGGTATTTTCAAGTGTATCCCACTTTTACTATATATGTAGTAAATTTTTCTGCTTTATTTTTCTCCGTGTATATATATAATATACAGTGCGGCTGAATTGCACCAGTGTAATTGATTTTAACGAAACGAATTAAATTATTAGTTTTTTACAATTTTGTTGATTCGAAATATGTCTATCTTAGTTGAGTAATTGAAGAAATACGAAGAGAAGGAAAGAAAATTTTTGTTGATCAAGTACGATCTCTCGATCGGAAATCAATTAAAAATTGATTGAGTTTTATTGCACTTATCTTTAGTAGTTATGGATTTAGAAAAAATTGTTATATCTTGCAATGAATTATTGTAACTACTGTTAATTTCTTACTTATTTATGTGCGATGTAATTTAATCAATGAATAATGGATTTTATTTGGATCGTTCATTCTTTATTTATTTGGTTTAAATGAATCGCAGATAAGGCAATTGTATGTGTAAGTTTATTTGGTATTTGAATTAATTAGTCGATAAATAGATGACGCTTATAATTATGTCGCGAAATCGAGTAACTACGCTACTAAAACAAGTGTCTTAAATCAAGACATTTTCATGCGAAAGACTTAAATAGTATCTAATAATAAGACACTTATGCTATCTTTTGTATACAAATGTCTTGAAATAAGACATTTTCGTAACGTCAGTTTTTACAGAGCAATTAATTTATTGTTTGATTATAATTACTAATAAGGCCATTAGAAGCGATACAAAAATATATTTTCTTTAGGCCCCTATTAGGTAAACTTGATATATCGTCAAGTTTATACTACGCCAGAATTACTTTACCAAAGTGTCACCAGACTGCTTGCTGCAGCCTCACATATACATTACCAACATTTACTTACGAATACATATACTCAATTATATATCGTGATCTTTTCAAAATGTTCAAAATGTAAAATTGTAATTTATCTTCTTATTACTTATTAATAGTATAATCAGGTGTTCCTTATCAAAATATTATCGTTTTACCTCGGTAAACTTTTTTCAGGCTAGTTTTATTTATAGCCATTATATATTAATAAGAAGAATATGATTCATTATACATACCCTGTTTACATAATTAGATGCACTAAACATGTATTTCTGCGTTTTTAAATTAGCATTCTTCAATCCAATTCAATGTTACGCAAGGGAACTTTTTGTCTATGATAAAAGTAAACAAAATTTTGTTAATGAAATAAAATTACTTTTAAGCAGACTTTTCTAATTATGGTATAATTAACGGCCTGCTCGTGATCATTTTAAATCATTTTTATGTGTAATGGTATAAAATAATTCAGACATATATTTAACATTGAAGAATAAGGGTAACAATGATAAAGAGAGAATGAAAATATGACATGTATTAAATATTTTCTGTTTAAAGTATATTCCCACTAGCCAGGATCCGATTTAATTCGATTTATTTTGACCAAATACAATTTAAATTTCAACTTTTTAAATCCGTTTTGTGCCCATTTTTACAATTAACAATTATTTGAATTGGGAATGTCATGTATGAAATCGGAATTAAACTATGACATATTTTATAATTGTTGAAAAAGTAATTTTAATTGGAAATGAAATTTTAAGGTTGCTTTTTAAATATTTGAATTTAAAAATTAAATGGAAAAAACAATAAACTTTATCGGTCTGAAATGGTGTTTTTAAGATCAAGTAAATTAAGGAATGGAGAAAATGAGGAGTTAAAAATGTAATTTTTGCAATTTAGCAATAATTATGTGAATTTTAAATGTAAGTTAAATTGTAATTCATCAATTTGAATTGTATGCATACTATTTGGCTAGGACATATATACAATTCATTAATTTTAAATCGGATTAAATCGGATCCTGGTTGCTGGTTTGTAACCGAAAATTTAGATACTGAAATTTCCGGTGAAAAATATTCACGCTGCCTGTATTTGTTAAAACTACCTGATCCATGAACCTGGGCGTTATGAAATACACTTCGTTTTGAATTTTAATACTTTCTACAACGTGTAAAATATTAAAAATATTAGATTAAATCGGTTGGTGTATAAAAGTAAATTAAAACATAATAAACAAACTGTAATGATATTACCATTTTAAATAAAGACACAAATTATAACGCACTCATGCTGAAAAAGCCGACAAACGAACGAGTGGACGGTGAAATAACATCCGATTGACGTTGCTTGACGACTGCTGATAACCAATATTGATTCAACGTCGGATCCATCATTTTGCAAATGTTTTAACGACACTGTTAATCGACGTCTAAAGGCAAATACCGAACAAACGTTGAGTCGACTATATGACCATGTTTAATTGATAATATATTTAAAAACGTGGTACTTGCAAAATGCACGCTGAAACGTGTATTTCATGAAAAAAATTAAATTTACTCTGCAGTCATTTTCCAGATTAAATGGCTTTAAAGTCGCTATTTAGGGTATGTTTATGCTGTTACTGAATGTAACTATCGACTTGCAGAGTTTAAAGGGATTTGGAAGATTTTTATTTTTCGACCAAAATTGCCATTTTTTAAGGTATACCCCTTTCGATTTTTCCAAAAAATGGAAAAAAAATTCTTTTTTGTAATCAATATTAAATGATTGTTTATTGAGTATTGGTTAGATTCTTATGTTAAAACACGTATTTATAACTGGTTTAAACGAGTTGCATGCAAATGGCACGCTGAAACGTGTACTTCGTGAAAAAAATTAAATTTACCCTGCAGTCATTTTCAAGATTAAATGACTTTAAAATTGCTATTTAGGGTATTGTTATGCCGTGAATACATTTATGTGCCGAGATTAAAGGCAATAGAAAATTTATTTTTAAAACCATATTGTTCCGGAATTTGTTTGTAATATTACTTAGATGTGTATAATTTTATGTGTATAATGTGTATAAACAAGAACAATATTCATCCATTGTTAAAACACGGATAAAATATTATAAATAATAGATATGTTATTAATAACTTATGGATTTTGTATTGAAATTACAGTTTTCAATTTTTCAAACATTTATTACGTTGATATTTATTAATTAAAAAAACTTTAAAATTAAAACAAAAATATTTTAATTTTTGTATGTATTAATTATTTATTAAATTAAATTAATGAAAATAAAAGTATACAAAGTGAGTTAATAAATTTTTATTACATAATATAATAATACAAATTATTTTATCCAATAAAACATAGTTTTATTTAAAATCAAATTTTAGATCTCTTGGGGTCATATATTCCTCTAATATATCATCTGTAACATTATTTCTTCTTTGTTGATGTTCAGCAATTAGCGTTTGTAAAACATTTATCAATTTTAACTTTAATTCTCCAGTTAATAGTTTACCACTAGTATAATCCTGAAATAAAATAATTTTTTATTTAATTAAATACATTTATAATACATATACTTTTATTTACGTTAAAAATAAATTTGTGTGTATATATAGTAAATTGTTACATAATAGCTAATGTAATTTATAATTTAACAAATTGTAATATAATACTAATATTGCGCTGTACTAATACTAATATTACAAGGCAAATGAATATAAGAAATAAATGTAATTTTCCACGTCTATCGGATATTGGATTCTATTATTATCAATTTCTAATATTATAAATTAGCAAATTTTAGTATTTCATAAAAAATCTTGAAGCATAATCATAGTTTATACAAATTAAATGTACCTTCTCAATTTGTTCTAATTCCTCATCATCTTCCAAAAAGAACCTAAGCCATTGATATGAAGTGTCTACTTCACAATTGCCACCTAATTTTCTATGTTCTTCAATAGTAGATTGACCACCAGAAAAAGCATACTTATTAACTTTATTTTTTATTTGCTTTGCTGTATCTGTTAAGAACACAGCGGAATTAACATCAGTTGCTGACATTTTTGTTTTAGATCCTTGAAGTGCTGGAAAGAATGATGAATGCAACAATGCAGGTTTTGGAAATCCTATTCTTGGGGTAATGTCTCTAGTCATTCTAAAATAAGGATCTTGATCAATTGCGCAAGGAATTAAACAATTAACCTTCTTATCCTTGAAAATAAATGGAAAAGTGCTAGATATAGCTGGTGCGGCTTGAGTTGGTGGAAATGCAATTTTTGCTATGGGATCACTGTCACAAAATCCAAAAATACCTTTTACTTGGTTAAATGTTATGCATTTCTGTATTCGTATCATGTTTTGATAAAATGCTGGATTATTTCCAATATGCATAAGATTAGAAAATATAAAAGTCTTTTCTTTTTTAAAACCACAAGCGATAATGTCTTTTGCATTTGCATATGACAATTTAATAGCTTCTTCGAGTGATAAATTTTTCCAAATTGACTTTTCGTCGTCAGTTAATTGTATTACTAAAGGAACATCAAAAACTTCTTGAAGCCATTTACAAAACATAAATGGAATAAGATGACCTAAATGCATTGATTCAGAGCTTGGACCACGACCAGTATATAAATAAAATGGTTTTCCTTGTTCATACATGTTGAGAATTATGTGCATGTCGCGATGAGAGAAGAATAAACCACGTCGCAGAAAACGATGTGGAGGTTTCTTTGTAATTTTTTCAAATCGATTAAGAAGTTCATCATCAATTTTTGAACTTCCAAATCGCTCTGAAATTAAAAAACAAACATTTCATTAGTAAAAGAACCATTATAAATTAAGACTTTAAAGATTCCAATATTAAGAACTTTAATTTTATCATCTTTTTAAAAGAAAAATATTTATCAAAATTTTCTATTATTATTAATATGTATGCATAACATTCAAATGTGATATTTGCAAAATTATTGAATATTATGCTATTATAATAAATATTATCACGTATTAAAATAACTATCAACTATTTTGCATGGTTATTTAACTTTAATTAATATCTTGATTAAAGCATATTTAATGTTATCTTCAAAAAAGAATAAATATAATAATAATAAATATATAGTATATGATCATGAAAAACAAATAGACTTCATAAATAAATTTTATATGTTTAAATATTTATTTATTTTTATTAGATTAAATAATTATTTGAATTATTAATTGAACATTCTATTACTTTGTCAATTTCTAATATAAAAAGTATACTGAAAAAATTGAGCGAGAACAGTTGCTTACTCATAAGCAATCATTACAAAGAACTATGATTAACCTGTCATTTATCTGAAATCAGAAAGGTTCTTGATTTTTTAAGCACAGAGTGCTAATGGCGAGGCAATTGTTACAGAATGGGTAAAACAGAACCAATCATTGGATAGTTGCCCTTAAATAGTGAGTAGTCAGTGCTCAAAATTTAAGCAACTGTTCTTCTTACCATATGACGAATGAACTTGTTTACAAATAAGAAGTAGTTATCGCTCACTTTTCTCTGCGCATAAAAATTGTATTATAATTTTAGCTAATATAATATTGGAATTCAATATTTATATTATATTTGAAAAGCAATAGTTGTACAATTTATTTCATACTGATTTATATTCAATTACATTGTTTGAAATGTGATTGTTATTGATTAAATAACAATTATTTTAAATGAATTAATTCACATTTTATATTTTTGTAAATATTGTTTTATAATCAGTAGCGAAATTCTTATTATGAATTAATAGTTCTTATATGTCTGAGGTAGCTAATTACATAAAATACAAGGAAAAATATTAAAATGTTCTTACTAATTAATTTATCATAATCAATTCCTTTCTCATCCTTGCTTTCTACTGTCCAAGGTGTTACAGTATCCTCTTCATCTATAGAAATTTGTAATTCTTGTACATTTAATTCTGTCATTGTATGAAATCCAATTGATAATTAAAAACGAAAAATGCATACATCAACCGTATATTTGATTATTTTATTAAAGTTTATTATTTGTATGATAGCACAAATATTTTAATTATGATAGCACGTATGCTAACCTCCACTAAATTCATAGGTTAATCTAAGCTTGCTCATACGTCAGACAGTCGCGTGTATTATGATGATATCTGCGCACTTTACTCGCGCAACCTTATTTCTGCTCAGTGTTAACTGTTAAGTTCAGTCAGAGTACACAGTTCTATCAGGCATTGACAGTTATAATTTGTTAGAATTGATTGAATAGTAAAAGCAGAAATGTTTGTATCAAGAACGAGACATCTTCTAAAAAGCGTACAGCCTTTAATCCGTGGCAATCAAGTAAAAAGTCAAACTGTACTAACAAGATCAGCCGTAACGTCACCATCTGGTGCAATTTTACCCGAGCCTAAAAGAACAAGGTTTGGGTTTCTTAATGTGATAATCTGCATCACCCTCGGGCTTTCCATCGGAGCATTCATTAGTAAACACATGGCAGCTTTTCTTGAGGAAAATGAACTTTTTGTGCCAACGGACGACGACGACGACGATGATTAGAACAAGTGTGTTATTATTAATTAAAACAAAATACATCAAAAATATTTTAATTTTGATCAAGTGTTATCTTTAGTAAAAATATATTGAATAGATATATAATTTATTGTCTGGAATATACATTAAAAGAATGTGAGTTAGTTTTCATTACATAAATATTGATAATTATAACTAAAAGACCAAATATTCATATTTTTATTAATTAGGTTTTATATTTTGTAACTATTTATTAAATTTTATTATAAATATTTTCATAAATATATCATTATTGTAAACATAAATATTTTTATCGAACAAAGAAAATTATATGTTAATTGATTATATGTACATAGAAATAATATATATTTTATTATTAAGTAATTTAGTCTGTTTCATGGATAAAAAATAAAATAACAATTAGCTTAAATGTTTAATATTTTTTAATTCTTGATTATATAAATACTTTTATTATATTAAATATTATTTCTTTCATCATAGGGAGATTCATTAAATGATTATTAATTAAAATATTAAATAATCATATTTATGATTTTAAGTTGTATAAAATATCAATTAATAGTACATTAAAACATTGAAAATGATGTTTAAACTTTTGTTATGTATATCTATTCAATTCATTTCATTAAATTTATAGATAAGGAAATAAATTAATTGATTCTTTAAAAATTTATAATATATAGTATAGAAATTAATATTAAAGATGTTTTTATACATTTATTTACCATTATTATAATATCAAATATATAATAATTTTAAAGTGTCAGATTTCTCTAATAGCAAATTAATATTAACCAATTTTTGTTACAGATGAATTGTAAATAAATAATTCATATGTATTTAGTTATAATAATCTAATGTTCCTGCATAATATAATTTATATTTTACTGAGATATTATAATTTAACATATGAGTTATTAAAAATATTTAAGTTTGTAATTTTTATTAAGGTAAGATTAAAAATCAATTATCTATTATGAATATTTAGATTATAATAATAGTATAATAATAATGTATATCTAG
>JABFQC010003944.1:0-13318 GCA_022817085.1 Psilanteris sp. ZL-2020 | reverse complement strand
AAAAATATGTCAAATATTACCAAATAATTGGTAAATATCATGATATTGTCTAATGTTTATTTACATTTTTGCTCACTTTTCCTCCTTTTATTATCTAGTTTGGTAAAATTTGTAATATTATTTTTTTAGTGTATAAAACAATATTTGTGCAAAAATATATCAACAGGGTTAAGAAAAATTACAGAATATTCAGTCATTCGAAACACGCTTTCGTTTTTGTCATATTCGTCTGCCAAAGCAAATTGTATTTTGCTTACAATTTGTAATTTGTTTGTTGCAAAATGCGCAGGGACATTCGAATGCAAACCAAATGGTATTATTAAATATTAGCTTTATAATAAATTGTAAAGTTCGTGCATTCAAAATAAATGTTTGCTTAATGGCATTATCATATAAAAGTTTCCTCCTCATTAACATAATGTATCATTCTGTAATTAGCATAACGTAATATAAGTAATTATTTGATAATTAATGATTAAATACAATTTTACCGTAATTTATTAATACGTTGTTTTCCCGTTTATAATTTAATATCGTGGTTTGAAATTTACATGCAAATATATATATTCAAATAATTCTTGACCATCGCAGTGAATGTTACCAGCCGGAACCGTAATGATCATTGACGGACGTATGAGTAGACGGTGTGACGGAATATTATTTTAATGAACCAAAATGAACAAGCTTTTCTCAAAAGATATAGCACACTTTATCTGGAATGTGCATTATATAATTAGTTGGCATAATTAAACTGTATAAGTCGTAAAGTAAATTCTACTCGAATTTCGGAAACTAAAAATTAATAGACACAATATTGAAATGTCATTCGGAGAGCAAAAATAATGACAAAATTTGTGTTGATTCTTTTATATAAAATTATCAAGTACAGAAACATGCCCATTAAAAATTTATTAAAAATTACTGGAAATTCAATAAAAATAATTAAACCAAAATTAACCTTTATCAAAACAAAAATTCTGATAAAAATTATTAAATTTGACGCATAAAAATGGCTAAATTTCCGGTATGTTTGTAAATGTAACAAAAAAAAAAAACAAAAAATAAAAGTTATATACGCGTTGAATATATTTTCATTTATACATTCAAAAAGTAAACTGTTTATATTGATAATCTGTTATCGGTATTATTTGTAAACAATCAGCAATTTACAAGGTATATTGGGTAATTTTTACTGTAATATTTTTTGTTCTTTGACTAAACTTTAGCTTTTTACAACATTTATTTTCGGTTTTACAAATTTTAAACTGAACTTCGTGCTGTTTTAACCGAATTTTTGTCAGTGAGTATAATTGCTGAAAGTTAAAGTTAATAATTCTATTCAGTAAAGAAACTCTGCTGTAAATAAGGTTATTGTGTGACGCCAGGATTCATTTAATTTTCATTCAGAGAAATTAAGAAGGTATTAGTAACATTGTTTGCGGTCGCGCAATTATACTAATTTTAAAGATAACTTTAAATATAATATTTCAAGACAAATAAATGCAGTCCCATAAAAATATAGTAGTCTTTTATGATTTCATTTTTTTATAATACTTTTCTTACTAACTTACAAGTATTTTATTAATTATGAAGAATATTATATATAATTAAATTATATTTAATTTAATAGGAAATTTGAGTAAATTAGAAAATTATAGATATTACTATAATTAGCGATACAAATAAATAAATACATATTAATATTAATTATAAAGCAGTGCATATTTGAATACAATTTGCAAACATTAAACGAATTACCATATGTGATAATTAGGACAAAAATCACGTCTTAATGTTGTTATCAAATGTAGATAATTTCACAACGATTTAAGCAAAAAACTATTTTATACATAAAGGAGAAAATTATTTCTCACTGTGTAACATCAAATATACGTGTACTTATCTGTAAACGGAAAATCGATGTCGGCGTAAAGATAGATTGAACGTTAGTTTAACCGCCTCTCTGATATTAATGTTTAAGTGAAAATTAACTTTAGCAACATCACATGTTACTAGAAAATAATTAAATAACAAATGATAAAAATGGAATCAAATGGATTTGTATGGATTTGTATAAATTGTATAAATAAACATAATTTATATATTTTTTGAACAGCAAACATTTTGAATAAACTCAAAAGTTTAAATAACTATATTAAAGCCATACGGGATTTATTACAAAAAACGACGCATGCGTGATGTAATTTGGTACGACGACCATTTGAACGTAGCGGTACAGAAATATGCATATGGCTGCGTTCAGAATACAATTGCATCTCATTATCATGCACATGCGATAGTTTTGAGAATAAACCCCGAGGGCAAAATTTGAACATAGATTAATTAAGCAAAGCATCAATATATATATGGATATATATACATAATATAAATGATTTGAAATCATTTTTTATAATCAATTTGATTTGGTTTCGGATTACGAATAATTAAAATATATGTTATATGTCATACGCGAAAAAATGAAAAAATAAGAAATACTGAATTAGGTAATTGAATAAATGAATTTCCTTTATTTTGTAGTAAAATTTGAAACATATTTTTTCCTTGCATTTGTCCGTAGAAATCAAACTAAGTTATGCTTTTAACAACCCATTCAGCTATAAACCAATGTTCGATACTTGAAAATGGTTATTATAGTTTCAAGTTAGCTTCGTCACAAAAGTTAGCTCATTGCCATATGAACTCTGGCTGCTGTTGATTTGATTTCAATGTTTATTAGTTACAAGGAAACTTTATTATAATAGAAATACATATATCTACATTAAAAAGTCTTATGTTTATATTTAAAATGTTTTTGTTTACATTATAAATGTTTATGTATATATTAAAACTGTTTATGTTTAAATTAGAAATTCTTATGTTTACATTAAAAGTGTTATTGTATACATGAGAATTTCATACTTTCATATATTTCTTTATATAATTTCATTTTATATAAATATACTCACAGTTTCGAAATTTGAAATATCAAAACGAACGCTAAACCCAGTTTGATATTTTAGTCCATAGAATTGAGGTCCTATATATGGTTATGTATATAGCTTTATATGGAAGTTCATACACGATTTGCATCACGCACAGCATATTTGAAATGATTTAATAAAAACACGGTAAATATTGCAAGGTGTCCACTAATCGTGAAACGGTGGCGATAGTTCGTATTTGTACTGTCTTTTTACAAGCACAATTTACATGATGCAAACGGTTTATCCACAGAGTGTAATACTCGTCTTAAACTTTACGCGACTCACAGGCTGATGAATATTCAATGGTTCCCGGTTCTCGTGGCAAATACAAAAGATTGAACGTTAAAGTTTTAACAATGTTTGGTCATAATCTGAAGAGCTTAAACAGTTAGGAATCTGTAGCGAGGCCTTTACCACGCATTATCCGAGAAACTTTGCGGAAGTTGGCTTTTAAGAACACCCACAGGTTCCGAACTAAATATATATTTTTTTCGTGTTTTTTCAATGCCCTCGAATAAATTATTAAATCTAACGTTCCCGAAACTTTATACCGTCACAAAATTTACCTTATTAAATATAACGACCACGAATAGTATTCTTAATACCTCTTCGAGTCAAAGAATTTAATTCATTGTGTTCGAAGTTCATCGAGTAAACAATACGTACACTGTTTTGTAAATAATAATCAAAACATTTGTTGTATACAAATATTATACCATTGAATGACACACGACAATAACAATAACAATAACAAAAACAATGACCGTACAAAGACAAAGGATAACCTAGTTTGGTGTGTAATTAGACGGTAAATATTCTAACTTATAACTTTTAATTGTGGAGCGAATTGTGAAACGATTACAGAAAACGCCGTACCGCAAAATTATCTTTAACAAACATGGGCCCGTTCGTTTCCAAAATAAATTAAACTTTGTTTAGCGATTACCACGTGACTATTAGGTCACATTCCACTGTTCAAACAATTTCATCGGGGGCGTATATATTCCTAAAAAAATGCAAATGTAGTTCGCGGTTTTAAATTCCCTTGCGGTGTAAATTTGATTGCCAAGACCTTGAGGCAAATATAAACTTGGTTGGCACACTGAAATATAATGGCACAATCGTTTTCAACAGTTTGGAATTCTCAAGAGATTGTATGATGAGACGGAACAGCGGAATGACAGAGACGGGGACTGAGAGGGTATATGAGAGTCACGAGGACCAGGAGAAGTATCACCATGCTTCGAGAAAACGACTCGACGAAAATGTCCTGTGTAGATGAATTTCACTATGACCGATATTGTGCTTGCGGTGACCACTTTGCGTCCAAATTTCGCTGCCATTTTTTCATTCCACGAGCCAAAAATTTATAAACGCTACCGCAGCTGTTGATACGTGTTCGTTTAATTTAATTTACCGTGATGTGGTATTCTGTGCGAGGAAGATGTTTACATTTTTCATATGGAATTGCTTATACAGATGAAAGATGGAATTTCATTTCTGGAGATAAAATTTATAAACTAAAACTTCAATTAAAAAGTGACTCGGATGCAAACGGTTATGCCTTAAAGTTTCTATGAACAGAATTTTTAGTATCCTGTTCAGGGATATATGTTATGGTGCATAATATATGAAATTCTGAATTTTCATACTTTTTATAATATGTTTACTTTCTGCTGTTTATTTTGTATTGAAACAATAATAACAAGTAAGACAATTTATGTATATAAATATTGCATATAACTGAATAAACTACAATAATAACAATAACAATAATAAATATTCGTATTTTAAAATATATACCTATTGTATATTCTAGTTTAGTCTAATAGAAATGTTTTATATTTATTTAATAAAACGAAAGTTTTTTAGATTTCATGTTGGAAAAAAAAAGTATTACGTTTGAACGAGATTTTGAAATTAGCGTGGAGGTAAGTAAAAATATCTTTTATATTTGTTCTTTATACCGTCATGCATTTCACTGTACTCTATGCGTCAAATTGCCAACGTATTCATGAGAAATACAATGTAAAATGAATAAAATAAGCAGGTACTCGAACATTTATAATCTCATAAAATATATACACATGATTATGGTTTTCAATTTACTTTATATAGGCGATACAATTTTGGTGACATTACCATTTCGTGGACAGTATTTTATATCAAATATTAATAACATTCCGGAATATTACCAAATGTTCGTAGACCGTTTTATTCATTTATTACAAAAGGACTTCGCAAGTTCGTCTAGCATACTTATTTATTTACATTTTCTTGTTTTGTTTATTATTAAATAACCAGAGGACACATTCTTGTTTATTTACCGACAAAACGACTTAACCTTCCGGATTACAAGTGGCTGTTGTCAACAATAAATATTTATAAACTTAATAAACTTATTCATTTCTACGACCTTTTTTGATTAATAAAGCATTAATAAAACATTGCACACTTACTTTCTGCCTGTAAATATTTATTTCCTTGTCATTTCATCATCCAATGCGCTCGACTCATCGAAAATTTCGATCTTGAAAATTGCATATTGTTCATACAATTTACAAGCATATAAGGTTTTTGTTAAATATCCCGACTCCGTTGAATAGTAAAATTTGCGCGTTGCCATTAAAAAATGCTTCGCAATGTTTTTAAGTCTGTCAAAAATACACACTAAATATTCATCCCGTGTGGTCAAGCCATCACAGGATCACGGTTGACTTTTATTCTCGCCGGCAAGATGGGATACGAAAATCAGAAATTATGTTCATCCATATGCATGATCAACGTCTGTTACCTTTTGTAGGGCTATTTGTTGTTGGACGTCGCGCATATTTTCGTCGAGCGATAACGAAACGCTATGTGTGTGTGTGCGCGCCAAAATTTTTCTATCGTGAACTTTTGACCGTGCAATTTCATCCAGCAATACACCATCGTACGCACTTGCAATTCAATGCATTGTAATTTGCAAGAGTTCATTGTTTTTCGCGACCATTTTGGAACGCGCGCGCGCATTTTTCGCAAAATATGACCTTAATTTGTTTCGCGCGTTGCGAAAAATGACTTTTGGCTACGGAACAAGCGAAACAAATAAAAACGGGAAAACAATCATTCCGTTTTTCTGAAGTTCGGTGCAGTAACGCAAAAGCACGCTGTGTATCGTACGGAGTTCGAACTCGGGGGTTGCATGTTCTTCATTACGTTTTGCGGAAGAAGGGACGGAGATTGAATGAATCACTTCCATTCGCGAAATACGGAAAAAGAAAAACGAGCTGCAGACGAATGAAACTATTCGCCGTAATATCCGTTGGGATTAAAAGTGAATGTATTGTTGAATATACATATAGCGCACAAATTGGTTTGATAGCCCGAGCGAAACGAAGTCAGAGCTTTGCTGAGAAAACCGCGGTCCAATTGATCTCGAAACGAAGAAGGAGATCCGAGGGGAGGTTACAATACAAGATCGCGGAAACTGAACATCAGAGACTATTTTACGATTAAATCGCTGTTGGCGATTATTCTTCTGATAATATCTTCGGCGCATCCAGCTTGCGTCATCAGTGGTGGTTTTTCTTTTAAAATCGCATGTTTACTGCTGTTAATCAATTAAAAGAACCGAAGGTACGTTTCTTTTCGCGAAATTGCAATTAGTATTGAATGTTTTGGTGTACAGTAAAGAAACAAGACAAATGTTCAACGGTCAAGTTTATTTATTTATGTTTTACGCTGAGGTCAGTCAGAATGTTTACATAATCGCCATTCGTTGTTTACGTAATTGTTTACGTACTAAACGACCTTCTTCGCGAATACAAATAATCGAAATTAGTGTACATTTTTGTAACAATATCTCATGCAATGTAACTGAAACGAATAGTCGTTGGATTACGTTCCTGATAAATGTAAACATCGTCCAGATTAGATTTTGTTTTGTCAATTGCGCCGAACTAATTATGCCACATTAATCCGTTCAATTACGTTATCAATTTCTCCGTCAATGTTTATTTTTGTTTTAATTGATTTAACCCGCGCGTGTTTATTTAATACTGCATTTCTGAATGAGAGAGTTGCAAAATGTCGGAATAAATTGGTCGGTTGCCAAACAATAATCTTGTACAAACGAGTTGGTTTCCTCTAAAATTACTACCTCATTTTCACGGAGTCGCACCGCAGCGATACTACGCTTTGGCCGTGAATTCAGGGCGCATTTAATATAAGCGCGCTGCGACGTAGGATATTAAAGCAACTTGTAGATGGCGTTAGTTCCGGGAATTCAATATCGTTAGTCCTCTGCGATTAAACGTACTACGTGCTCGCTTGCCGTATAATGTATTTCGTGGCTACGTCAATTCGACACGCTAAAAGCCAACGTTTGCAATACCGTCACAAATATTTTCCTTCATTTCACCTTAATTCACACGGTGACTCGGAGAATCGGCGCTACGAGCGCTGTTATAAAAACTCGACGGAGCTGTTTTTGCATGTCCGTCAATTATTTGTTTCACTGGTTAAGGATCGCATTATGAAAACTTCGGGTCGAAATTTTCATATACGCAGATGTGGATTTAGTAGATGACTTTTAGAATGTCTCGTGTTTATGCGTGTCCGAATAATAATTATTCCGGTTCAAAGGACGAATGCAGGGTACTGTGACACCTGACGTCGAAGACTAATGAACCTGGCATGCATTCAGCGGCGAAATGTACTTCTATTTCGAACTGCAGGGATTAATTTTGTGTAATAATAACAGTCGTAATAAATGCAGTATTAGTTAAATAGAACGGTTGAAATAGTTAGTTTAAATGCAGAAAAAAATTCGATTAAAAATTTACTGCGAATTCGATTTGTATTAATGTGAATTAATCAATGTTTGTAAATAATAACGAAAGTTTAGTTGAAACGTTAACAGAAATTTGGATGTAAACAAAAACAAATTAACGTAAACATAACAATTTTAAATGTAAACAAAGTATATGCATATAAGAATTGATAACTTCTTACGATATTGTTTACTAACATTTTTTTACTAAAAATTCCCGGTAAAATTAATCCATTTTCTCTATAAATTTACGCAAGTGCTAACGACGAGCATCGTGGAGCATCAAAATGGCGATCGTTTTGAGTTTAAGACTGTAAGTTCGTTTTAATTAATTTCGTCAGCATCTGAAAGAAGTCCGATTTTCAACTGCAGCAGCAATGCTAAATAGGAATGAAATAAATAAGAATAATAAAGGACATCACTCTGGTTCAAATTTACTGCATGTCCTTTATACTTTAACACGTTGAAAGGCGTATTTGAGAGCGACTTTGTCGATACTCGCGTAGTTTGAAGATGCGGGAATTCTTTTTAGAGATTTAAGAGTATTTTTGTGAAAGATTTAAATTGGTCGAGCGCAGTTCAAAAGAGACACTGATAAGGAAGGATTTTGTAAGATCGTCTTACACTAATCGTGGTCGAGTATGAAAATTTGAGTAGTTCAATCTTCAACTACAAATTTAAGTGGAAGCTTAAGGAAAGGATGTGTTTCAAGTTATTTGAGGAATAATGTATACATATGCTGTATTTGAGGAGAAATTGTTTTAACACAAAATTTTCGCACCATTTAATATATGTTTAATAAATATCATAACCTATTATGTTACCTTCCAAAGATTAGAAGCAGTCAAAGAAGTAGAAAATCAAATTTTGTATTTAATATTCTATTAGTTTGCATTTAAATTAGTTTCAAAAGAAAATTATCTCTTATTTGTAATTGATTTAAAACATTTTAATTTCTATTATAAAAATTTAGCTAACAATCAAAACTAAAATTATACAGCCAAATGGATTTTAATAAAATATGTAATTTTATATGGAATATATTAAATCTTATTCAATGTATTTAAATTTAAAATAGTATACTGATAATCCAATACACGACAAATATCCTTTTCAAAATTTTTCATTTCAAAATTGTATCGTAAACTCTAATATCATTCCATAATTATAAAACAAAAATTTATGTATTAAACAAAATGATTCTTTGAAATGGAATTAAGGTTTATTCATTTCTTGTTGACAATTAGCGATCTGTAAGCTCATTAAAATGCGACTAAAACTATAGTTTTCTTTGTGAGCGCAATGATATATTTTATCGAGATAGTTTAAATTATCGACAAGAGTATAAGCATTGTTCCCTCTTCTTTCTTTATTACTTTTTCTCTTTTTACGATAAGAAATATATTATATGAAATATTACTATATATAAATCAAGTAAGTATAAATAGCATTATATATATTAAAAAATGAAATATAATAAATCATTTCGAGCGTTATTTATAAGAAATACAATTGTACTTTATACCCTTTTTCTTTATACCGTCTATTTCTGCATTAAAATAGTTTACGTACATAGTATATATTCGTATAATATTTTTCCTGCGTTCTGTTATTCTATTTCATTGTTTCCAATAAGTGTGAAGTAATAGACAAAACATGCAGATTGTGAAATTACATTTCTTGCCACAAATTTGCATTGTTTACTTATCATAATTATTTATTTTATAAGAACATAAATAATTTTGTATTAAATGTTATTAATCATTCAAATCACTGTTCAATATTGAATTACGATTGCTAATTATTGTTTACCTAATTCATATATATATATTTTATTGTAACAATATTAATTTTTAATGTTAAGCCATAAGTTTTTTGGAATTATAATATCAACCCGTTGATAACACTCGTCATAAATCAGTTTAAATAATCGTAAAATAAAATATTTCAATAAGTACGTTATAATTTGCATGGATAGTAAATGAAAACGAATATTACATGTAGGGCATTCTAATCTAAATAAAATTTGTCCGACTTGAAGGACGTCATAATCGATACGATAACTTGCTTGTTTAAATAATTGATAAATAAATAATATAAATGCATTTACTTTTAAATTTTTTACCCATGACATACATGCATAATAATAGTAATTCTTATTTGATGAATGAATGAATATTCTGAACAATTGTACATCGTTTCAAGTCGAAATATTTAAAAATATAAATAAAAATTACAAATAATAAATACAAATTTATGAATTTGACAATTATGACAATAAATTGACTGAACTTTTGTACTTTATGTTAACAACAAATAATCGAACGTCGGTTTTTTTTATATTTAAATATTCGAAACTTTTATTTAAAATTTCAAAAACAAATATTTTATGTCATAAAATAATATTTCATTAAAACTTGTAAATGTTAAAATTATAGTAAATTTAAATCAAACAATAAATATACCTAACACCACAAATAAAACAAAAACTAATCAATACATTGAATTACTCTTATTATATTCAAAGAAAAGTATTAGTTATTTAATGCAAATAGTAAACATTATACGTTGCACATCAATTGCCAAACTTCTATCCGGACGAACAATTTCGTAACCAAATTCAGATTAACAAATTCCTGGCATAATATGCATTTATCCACGTTCATTATATATTCACATATATATCAACGTTCATTCACGAATATATTTTTTTTCCACGAACCATTTGAATCGTATATCTTAATATCGTAAAACGCACTGTCAGAATCAGATTGTCGTTCGATTAATGAATTAGATCGTAATATACGAAATTGTGCCTGAGACATTACGAAATCGTAAATGCATTTATCGAACATTTGCAAGGATACCAGCGCAGAGGAATAAATTTCTAATCGAATATCACACGCGGACAGATCTTAAAACATCGAATTCATTGCAGCTATTCGATTTCGTTTTGGTTCGGTTATAATAAGTATGAAAATTCTTAATTATTGATTTCACAATCATTTCTCTCGCCTTCTTTAGCGTTTCCATCGCGAATCGCGAAGCAACCCGATGCCAAATAAGCAGTTATGAGGCTTGTGCTCGCAAGAATTATCTGACGTTAGAAACACTACACTTATTAAATATCGACGGGGAAACAAATTTACAGGACTATTGAATTCATGATTGTAAGAAAGTTGGCGCTTAAAGACACGACGTAAATTGCTCGTGCGAAATAGGTGGCGTCTTATTAGCAATCGGATGTCACGTTATGCAAGCAAATGAATAAATTTATGGAAATAACAAATCCGAAAAATCGATTCGGGTTCGCGCAGACGCTCGCGGTGAAAGCGGTGAAAATTTCAAAAACAAATAGCCGGTGGTTTTTTCGAAATCAAATTGACGATTATTTTTTTAAATGTCAATAAAAACTGAATAGCCGATATTGACCGAGGTTGAAATGTAAAAAAAAAGGTTCTCGGTTGATTATGTTATTGATATAATTTTCCAATGTTGTTGACAATTTTAATACAATTTTGTGTTTTTTTTTACTTTTGACTCGGATAATCTTGGACGATGTAATAATAAATAGGAATGGAATAATGTTAGTTTTTAACGACTCATTATACTCGATAATATAGTAAACAAAAATTTTCTATACACATTTTTAGTGAAAATATCAATGCAGATATAACAATATACAATTTTATATCAAAATCATGTTACTGAATTATAAACAAAAAGTCTCAAAATAAGAAAAAAATACACTTTTCATTCAATGGTAAGATAATATTGTTCAATATATTTGATAATAATTAAACACCCATCTAGCATTAACAAATTTTAATTTAAAAAAATAAATCAAAATTTTCCAAAAAATCAACCTGCAAAGAAATTAAAATTTAAAAGATAATTGCGGTCAGTTCACGGAGGAAATTAATCTGGAAAGAATTATTTGACAAATAGTACCACTGAGAAATACTTTAAAATACTATAAAAATTACTATATAATGTAACAAAATAATCAACCGGCATAATCATTTATTACAATTATGCAGATTGTAAAAAAAAAAAAGAACCCCACCCATCCGATTTTGATATTACACGAATTGCATCCGCGCTGAGACACATCATGAATTTCGCCTAAGGAATTTTTGCCGGCGCGCTCTCGCATCGGAAAGTGTATTATACGCTGCGCGCGCGGCCACCAAAGTTCACGTTTTGCCATTTCGCGAGATTTATTTGGGCCTTGAAAGGGAAAAAATCGGCGGGCGGGCGCGGAAAAAGGTTAGATTATTAGATTGCGGTACAATTAGGAATAGTTATAGAATTGCAATGCCAGTTATTGTATTATAATGCTCCGACATATTCGATTGCTTTTTATTCGCGAGTGAATTTGAAGCGCGCCGACGTGGGAGTCGGAGCACCTTGCTCGCGTTGTTTGTTTAATAACCGCCGATTATGATGTCACTTTTGATATCCATTTCATTTAAATCGAAACAATAATTGTCCGACGACGCACCGCAACACGAGGCAACGTTAATAAATCAAGGCGCGGGCATTTTTGCCGTTCGTTTACGGCCAATAACACAAACGATAACAATTTGATGTCACTTTAAGCAACATGTGCGTCTTATTCGCAAATTTATTCGAAGCAATAAAACGCGCGTAACGGTTGTATTTCGACCGCGCGTGGTAATGGAAAATTTGCATCGCGAGTGGCCGCGTTTACAGCGCGCGGCTCGAGCCAACTTTCCATTCACGAAGATTAATTAATTAATAAAAACGCGAGCCGCTACGGCGGGGCACGCGAAAAGCCGGCCCGTAATTTTATCATCGCGAACTTTTATTTCAGTTTTAGAGGACGATCGTAGTTGCGTTCGAACGATAATGACCCGATCGATACGATAATAAACCGAACTCGCGCAACGAAGAGCCGACGGAAATTTAGAACGACTCGAATGCCGACTGTTAAATCGTCTACGCTTGCACAACAGCAACATAAAGTTGGAATCAATCAGGCAAGAGCGCGGCAAGAGTCATCGATGGAATGTTTTTGTCCGGGAAGCGAGGAGTTGAGAAAACTGATATGGACCGTGACCAAACCCGAAGACCGTCGATCGATTATCTGAGCCTATTGATAAAGCACGAATGAGATTTCGGGCTGGATATAGGGTTTGGTAGTAAGGCGAATCGGCAGGGATAAAAGTTACTTTGATGGTTTTATAAAAGTAATGCGTGTGTGGGTGGGTGTATATATACAGGGTTGTCTAAAAGATCCGGAACAGTTGGATGGATTGAGAAATCGTCGGTGGGGTGGGAAACGGAAAAATGTGTCTCCCATATTTCGCAGAAAGTTAGGAAATAGTATGGAAATTGATCCCCTGCTGTCACTTTTGGAATTGAAGTGGGGAGAAATTTGAAAACCGATAGGTTTTTGTTTTTGAAGATAATAGGATTCAATATATTTTATCGCAAATGCGGAATATACATAGGTATGGAAGTTATGTCTTAGCAGTTTTTTAGATTTGTGTAATTG
>JABFQC010003943.1:0-13319 GCA_022817085.1 Psilanteris sp. ZL-2020 | reverse complement strand
ACATTACTTTTCATAATAGTAAATAGTAAAATGGTTCCAAATTAATGATATAAATAGTAATTTTTCGTCATTTATTTCTCTCAGTGTACTTTTTATGCATTGCAAAACTGATGCAAAAATTTTCTAATTCAATAATAAATAATTTTGACAGATTTGTTAAATCGTAACCTAAAATATATATAAAATTATATAAATTATTATACTTTTGAAGCCGTATCGAAATTGGCATTGAAACCGTTTAAAATATAAATAAATAAAGTTGATTGCAATTAGTTAAAGTGTCTTAAATTTTAGAAGAATATTCTAAAATACTCTAATTGACTCGTTTTAAATATATATTTAATCGCGAATAATATAGCGTAGAAAAACATGGTTATCATATTTTTGATGTCGTCATTTCGTTTTCAAATACAGCATTATAAAGTAATAAATTGAGAATGCCGCAAAATACGAATATGTGCAGTTACTTAAAGTCTCTTAATTTATGACTGATGGCTCCTGCGAGATCGTCGCACAGCGTTACGAAATTAAATACATGTAAATCAGGCTTCAAAGTTGTCTCTAAGATAAGCCGCGAGACATCGTGTTGTTTGCCGAATGATTTCTGAAATCTTGCTGATGGCTGTCAAGTCCTGTTGCGCTTAACTAATTAAGAACGTGACTATAAAAGTCTGCAGACATTTTTTTGTAGACGTCGTACATCCATGCGCTACTGCTGGCTTGAATCACAGATTACCTCGTTTAATGGCGTCATTCTAATCCTACCTGTTTGTTCATTCTTATAAATCATCATGATAACACTTACACCATTCCTAAACTTTCCGTAATCTAAAAGACTTTATGTTTACACTCGACGAGGGAGTTTGTATACTTTGTTTCGTCGGTGTCTAATTATTATAATTAGATAAAGAGGTTAACATAATTTGGTTTCTTGTTTTCTTGATTGGTATTTTGATTTATTACTCTTTTATTTAAATAACGTGCATTCAAAATTGCCACATAACAAATTAAACCTCATCACATTCTGTGAAATGAAAGCATATTGGTCTGGTCAATTTAAGATTAATCTAACTTTATATTACGTTGCATTATTTTTCAGATAACCTTGTCTTCCTTATGTAGAGGCGGAAATGATTTATCTGAAGAAACTAGACGAAATTTTGAAAATTGGTTGCAACAGCAACACCTCGGTTTGGGATTAAATTCAATGATCCCGGCTTCTAATCATCACCCAACTCAAAGTCCTCAATCCGACGGAACTGGTCCATTAGGACCAGGAAGTTCCATTGGACCTCCTCATCCTGGCCTTCTTCCATACTCTCATAAAACGAGAATGAGAACCAGTTTTGATCCCGAATTAGAATTGCCCCGTTTGCAGCGGTGGTTTGGTGAAAATCAGCATCCATCAAGACAACAAATTCAACACTACGTTACAGAATTAAATTCATTGGAATCAAGACGAGGAAGAAAACCTTTAGATGTAAACAACGTAGTTTACTGGTTCAAAAATGCCAGAGCTGCTCAAAAAAGAGCCGAAAGTAGAGGTGCTAATGGATATAGCCCACCTGGTTTGAGTCCTAGAGGAGCTAGTATCGTCAGTGAAGACTGTAGTGATGAAGAAGATGATTCTCGAAACAGAGTAAGTTTTTAAGTATAAAGTTTAAATAAATAATAATAGTAGTAAATATATATTGATATTATTTATTCTTAAATGATTACTTTATATCCATTGAAAATATAAATTCAAATAATTTTTTACAAACTGTGATTTTATAGTAAATATAATAAAATTATTTAAAAAGATCATTAAAAATCCCGTTTTGATGGTGTTTTTTTAGTCGACATCACCATCACCTTGTCCTCCAGGAAGTCCACCTGGTCCGCTCTCACTCACGACCAGACCAAAGGATCAACAACCACCCACTTCAACACCTTCATCAGTAAAACAAGAAGATGCACGTGTATCTTCCGGATCTGACGATGACGAAACTAGTCCGACTGGACCATTACCACCTGGATTTTCATTAGTACCAAGTCCGATGTTTAGTCACAGCGTCATGTACATGTCTCATTATTTGTCACCACGTGGACCAACAGGTTGTCCGACTAGTATGTTAGATGAACGAAGAAAACGAAATCGGACGTTTATTGATCCTGTTACGGAAGTGCCAAGACTTGAAACGTGGTTTACTCAAAATACTCATCCTAGCCATTCTGTAATTATTTTTTTTATTTTCTTATATAATATTCATTGTATAATTTTATTTATAAAAATTTGTACAAATCATATGATATTTTTATTTCCAGTTAATATTGCACTACACAAGTGAATTAAATCAAATGCCATATCGTCAAAAGTTTCCACAGTTGGAGCCCAAAAATGTGCAGTTCTGGTTTAAAAATCGTCGAGCCAAATGCAAGCGTCTTAAAATGGCACTCTTCGATAACGAATCACCACAACCTCATCCCTACCACGCGGAATAATTAAAATTCATCAATTTTGGTATTATCGAGAAATGAAAAGACACACCTTCTTCAAACATTTCATCATCGTCAATCACGTACATTGAGAAACACATACATTGGATAAAACAACATAAATACATGTACACAATTAATTGACAAAATTATTAAAGGCCTGATAATTTGTATCTTCGTTGAATTAATTATCGCAGTCTCTGATTGAGACAGAACATTTGTTGTAATTATTACGATTATGTAAGGAGTAATATAATGATCATGATTATTATGATTGTAAATATGAAAAAGATGTCGAATAAACGTAAGTCATGGTATAATTTATGACTCTTATTTTCATTCCTTCATTTCTCTTATCCTATCCACATCAATATTTACACTCAAATTTATAATTATTCAACGAAATATGCATACATGTCACTAACTTAAAATACACTTACTGTCGAAATTAGATTAAATTATCAATTGATTCATTGAGTTATAGGAAGTTTAGTTCTTGCAATGTTTACTTGAAATCCTTTTAATGAGGAGTCTAAACATACGATTCCATGTTTGTGATCATGTTTAGTACTGACATATCTAAATATATTGTCATCAAGTTTTAGACTTGACGACAATGAATCCCCTCCGAAAGGTTTGTCACCGTCCAAAATCTGTCTACGCAGATAAGACACCTGCGTCGTTAACGTCAAGCCTAACTCAAATTTAGCAGTAACAATTGATGACATATCTAAAGTTTCATTAAGGATACTTGGAAAGTAGTTGGGATTGTTAATCGTAAATCTGATTCTGAGTAAAGTTAATAGAATGACAATTTATTGTGTACGAATGATAGCCGTGAGACCTTTACGCAAATAATAAAGTTTGGTAAGAAAATAATGATATCCTTCAGGATAGAAAGCAGAGCAAGGACAAGGAGATTAGAGGAAAAACGATATCCAACTAGTACGGAAGGAGAAGCTTGTCGAAAAGAAAGACGGAGAATGCCACAGCAACAGGAGGGAAAAGATAAGAAGGCAAGATTTTCAATTTCTCGGAAGTAGGCATAATACAAAGATGAAAGATGACTGTTCTCGCAAGTCAACCTGAGTTTCTGGATTTAATGAGGATAGGCGGATTTGTCCAATTAAAACGTCTTACAAGGATCCATCCAACGAGCCATTCATTCGCAAAACATTGAGTCTAACTTCACTTAATACCAAACTTCGCCGTTTTTTCTTATCCTTCTACCTACGTATCATTATGTTTTGCAGAGAAAAATCAATGGAAATGAAATTAAATGACAAAAGCTTTTTTCATTCCTTCTTTGTTCTATAAACTGCTTGTAAGTTAATGATTATTAATAAACTAATAATCAAATATCTAAAGAATTATAAGGAATTTCATTTAATAAAATTTATAAAATAAACTTTATTATAGATTTTAGTTCAAGTATATCTAACGTCTAAATTGTTAAGACTTTTCGTTTATTTATAAATTCCATAAGAATACATTTAACGATGAGATATATTTTAATAAACTTCGTATCTATCTCATTATATTGAGGTATCTTGTTTGGTATATTTGAACAACAGAACGAAATGATTTGCAAAATAATTCCAAGGATCAAAACAACCTAAGTAATCTATCACGTCGAAATAAGTTTAAGTTTGAAGGATATATATCGCGACTTTTAAGATAAGAAGATTAGATTTGAGCTCTCACGATTAACAAACGCATCTTTGTATAAACAAATGTAAAATCACTTAAGTAACTATTATATTTTCCGCTTGTTTAACATTTATTAGTTAGATTATTATAAGTTAAATAAAACATAATACACAAAATTAACGTTTCTTATATTTCAATTATTACGGTTCATCGAGTTTAAGTGCAAGCCAATATAAAATTATAGAAAGACAAGAACAACTTTAAGAGAAAAATATTTACATTACTATTTTCATTTATTAACCATTATATAGTTTTGTTTATTAAAAACTCATTCTATTAAAAATGATCTTATTTTATTACGTAATTTATAAATTTATTTAATTATATTATGATACAACTGATATTTATTAACTTTATATATTTATAAATAATGTCTGTTTTATTTGCTTAATCATTGATAAAATAAACAGTACTTGTTCAAACCTATGATTAGTCAACGAAACGTACACTAATGTATATGTTTTAAACAACTATCAGGGGCAAAAGAAATTGAATCTTCATTTATTATAATAAAAACATCGATATAAATATTTGACATAAATATACAGGTTGTAAGATTATTTAATAATAGTAACAATAGAAATAATAATAATAATATTTATTTTTAATTATTCTATGAATTCAATGAAACCTAATATTATTAATAAATAAATATAAATTAGTTGTTTAATTTGTTTAAAATTTACATTTATATGATATTTATTACTATTATATAAATATATGATTAAATTTATTACAAATGTACGTTGTATATCCAAACAATCCTATATACATTAATAAAGATTAAGTAATCTGTTACGAATATAAGATAAAATTAGTTTCATTCAATTTTATAATCACACTTGTAAAAATCTTTAACTTATTATTATTGTGTTACATATATTCAAAGTTATTATACATTAATATTTTACTACCTTAATATACCATTATAAAAATTATATCTTAAATAATATATATTAAGTTTTTCATTGAAAATCATGGATCTTATAATACACGATATATATTTGCATTATATATAATATATATTTTAATATATACAATTTATGAAAATTAAAGTAAAAAGTATAAATAAAAAAAACTATAAAAATATAATTAAAAGTACAGAGAATACTATTTAAATCTGTGAATTTATTTAACATATGATAATATATTCATTAATTTATATTAACTGTATTATATTATTTATCAATTTAAAAAGTTATAAACATAAATAATGATTAAAATATATTGCTTCTGGTTAAAAATTATATGTTCTTATTTTTCATCAACGTTATAAATACAAAATTGGATAATAATTTTTACATTTCAATTTTAACAACGAATAAAACCATAATAAGATTTTAATTATTACTTACTTACTTATATATTTTATAATGATGATATATTAGCTGTGTATAATATTTATCGTATATATTCTTTATTTTCTATTCTGATTTAATTTTTGTGTTCAACTTTTTAATTTTTACACAAATTTAGTGGTATGGTTCGGATAATTATTGAATCTCATAATATTATTAAAGTACAATTTAATAATAGTATTATATTATATAATATACAAAATATATTTTGAAATTATCCAACAGCATTCATGTATACCTTATATTATTATTTAGTGTAAAATGTACTTTATTGTTATTCGTGATTAAAAATATTGTTCAACTCTAGTATATAATCTACGAGACGAAAAATAAAATTCAGATAATTTAAAATAATTGAAAAATATATTTCGAATAGTAAGGACGTCTTGTTTATTCTTATATAATTAACAAACATTTAGGCAGTTAACCATACAAAATTAAATGAATACATGTCGTAATTAAAAATATAACGAAATTGCAAAGTGAGTAATACTGTTCACAAACTGATAGGACCTTTATCAAAGAACTCATCGCTTTTCGGAAACAAGTTTCTAGGGGTTTCTAGCACTCTAGTCTGCTTCGTAGGTCGCATATTGACAAATACAAAAGTATCTAGGAGATGTACGTATTGTGTGTACTTCGGCATTCAGAGGACGTTCTTATCTGTCTATCCGGAGAGCTGTCAGCAAAGTTCCTGAATAACGAGCGCCGAGAGCTGCGCTACTTGCCTATCTCCTGACTAGGATATGCCTAACTATTCTTGCATTCATGTGACTGCCGGACGTATCTCGATAGATAATATTCCACGGAATGATTCGAAGGTCGACGCGATTTCTCAAACATCAAATAAATCTACATAATTTAATAAATGCTTCCAATCAATATCTTTATCTTCTGGAAATAGTGCATTAAATAATTATTAATACAGTGTAATTATCCCCATAGTTATAGACGCAACTGCGAAAATAAAAATCGGAATGGCTTGTAAAATGTTTGTTGATTTTTAATTGGTCATGCGTCAGATAAAGTATTATGTAATTTTTATAGCGATGCGTAAATATAAAATTTCTACATTTTATTGGTTAATTAACATTTCGAATTGCTGTTAAACCGCAACTTAGAAGCGATGACGGTAAAGACGATGGGCATTGAAGAGATCGCAAATTAGTCGCGGGATTGGTCTATAATCCTTGAGGGATGCGAACCGGTGGCGCTTACGAAGTTGGCCTTTGACCCTGCCGCGTCGAGTCGGTCGACCATCTTATTCTTTAATTCCCCCACATTACTAGCGGGGCTATAAAAGCTATACTAAAAATTATGAGAGTACGAGCTCCCTCCGAGAGATTGAAAGTAATGAGACATAGTTGTAAATCTGACAGCGTTTCCCACAAAGTCGGTAATCATTGCAATTGATGTCGTATCGTAACTTAAACCATCCGGAGATACATTTTAAATGTAAGCTAATTAATTGTGGAGGCATTTTTTTAAATTAAAGTCTAAAATATATATGAAACAAAATCTTATTACATAAACAATAATTCTGGATATCAAAATTAAGAATAAAACAGAATGAGAAAGTTAAAATATTTTTCATTTATTTCATAAATTAATTTACATTCTGAAATCAAGTTGTGTTAACTCCAGGATAAAAATTTCTGAAGAGCTTAAGTCAATATCATGAAAACAGTTTCACCCGGATCACGGTAAATGAGATTCACTTAGATAAATTGAATTTTCACTACAAAAATATGTATATTTTAAAAGAAAATTTTCTGTCATTTAATAATTCTGACAATTATTAGTTACTGACGAGTTGAAATATTAAATTATATGTACAAATTTAATGATCATAAATTACTGTAAATTCTTCTACATAATTGTTTGATTTACTAAATGCTTTCTGTAAATGTATGTAACAAGTTTTTTTATTATATTGAAAAATATGAAAATATTTGATTTCAAAGAACAAATTACGTAAATATATTTAATTATTGCTGCAAGTATTTGTTATCTTTTTTAATTAACGAAGTGACATTTAAATTAAGAAAATTGGTTCCAATTCAAGCGTATCCATACTCCTATTTTTTAAGTTAAAGATTAAAGTGAGGGAATGGCACCTGAATTACGTGAAAGGTCGATATCGAGTACACTAAACAACATTTACAACATCATTTTATTTCCTCCTTCCTTGCAATATTTAACTATAAAAGAGAAATAAATATTAATAAAAACATTAAGTTAAGAATGTTAATAACGTAATATTTTATAATTTTTATAAAATATTTATGAATTCTATTTATCTTTATCTTTTTCAAAATTTGGATAAATATAATTCGTAATTTAAATGAAACACAAAAGTATAATATTATATACAGAAACTCTAATCTTAGTTACAATAATCTTAAAAATAAGAATAATATATTCAATTTATGATGTATGTTATTTAAATAGAATTGGTTAACGTAATATAAGAATTACATTATCTGAAAAATTATAATCTATTGTATTATAATAAATAATTATTTCCATAAATGACCAATATCCATAATAAAATGAAAATGTATCTTTCACGAGAACTTTTAATTTTATATTACTCTATACATATTGAATATAATTGTAACATTTAAGATTATCATTAAAAAATTACAAAAATCAATAAAATTATTACGTAGACTTATTAGTATGCATAAGATACATTATACCAGGCAATATATATTTTCATTAATTTGAAATTGTACACTAAAGAAAGTCAATAAGAAAAACATGCAGAGTACCAATATATCCCGTAATTTGTGATACACTGCGCGTACGTAATGACACTATTTTTCGTTTTAGCGAAAACGATTTATACCCCGTAAATGCGAGGTATATAAAAGACTTAGAAAGATTGCCGCTTTTAATCCGTGAGCGGAGAGCAGAAGAAGATCGTAACAAGACGATCTTCTTAATTGATCTACTGCCAAATATAATGTTGTTAAAGGAATTACGTTGAGGCTCCGTGGTCATTGCTTTTGAAGGAGTGTTTTCCTGGTTTAACTGAACGGCGAAAATCATCCGACTCAGTCTGTCGATTTTCTCTTACGCTCAAACTAAGGAGAAAGGTATTTTTTGTGATCGTAAATAAAAGAAATCCTTGTTATGGCTTTCGTCAGGGCCCAGGATTGCAGTTGCCCCTCTCAGATTATTAAGCTACCATCGACCCTGCTTACGAAACCAAGCCAAGTTAATTCCTTAACCCTTATAAACTTTTAGAAATTTAAAGACTATATATCTTAAAACAGTTATCATCAATCAAAGTATATGTTTATAATAAGTTTATATATCTAATTTATTTAACTATAGATTTGATTATTATAAATACAAATATATTGTGTTATCTTTTTAATATATTGTATGTTTTATTATTTTATTTGTTAGCAACAGAAACGTTAAATTTACTTCTATAAAATTAATACTTCTTTTTACTTTTCTATACGTTTATTTTTGCAATATAAAATTGTAATTTAATACTACATGTAATATTTTATTTCCTTAAAAATATTGAGTTACTTATTAATTTTATTGTTTACAAATCCTGTTTTTTAATTTAAATTCTTCAACTCAATCAGTAATAATAATATAAACTGATAAATGTTTACATATATATTACATATACATAATATTATCTCATTTATAATCAAATCTCATAAAAAAACGTGAACATCTAACTTTATTATATACATATAAATATTATAATGATATTTTATGAAATATTATATGCGCTAATATTTTATATAATTGCAAAATTACATAATATATAGTTTTATAATATTTATTCTAAATATTTGAAAGGAAGGCCGTAATTATGTATCATATTACTTAAATCTGTACGAATGTAGTAGATAGGAAAAGGGTTAGAGAAACGAAGTAAGACATGCATAGACTATTTTGGAAGGGGTAAATGTATACCAGGTGCCTGTAGGATCTTGCCATCTTACGCCCCGGACGATACATAATTTATATCACAAGAGGGGCTTAAGACAGTATTAAGATCTTTCGCTCTACTCCTGTCCAGTTATTACTCCTAAGAAATCGAGATTTTAGCAGGTTCTTGCATTACGTATAAAAATATTTGATCCAATTAATTTATCGTTAGAATATTTATAAATTCCAATGTTCATAAATTATCTCCTTTTACAATTTACACAAGATATTTTGATTTAAGTTATAATATAATATAAAATTATTTTAATTGGAATATAAATTATAAAATCTGAACTCAAATTTACGCATTTATGTGATAATTTTTTGAGATATTAAATACATATTTACGTAAGCTTAATTTAATTACAAAATATTCTTATTGTCATAGAAATCTGATATAAATGTAGTAAATTTCGCCTTTTCAAGACTACCTGCTACACATTTTCTGCCTTTGATCCGTTATATATCCAAATGATAAATGTAATTTATGGTATATAATATTGCGAACATATTTTGCAGAAGGGCGTCATTAGAAGTATTTTTATAGCAGGATTTGATAAATATATGTCCCCAAATGACTAACTATTTGATATTTAAATAAATAAACGTTTTAAATCGATAGTTGATGTTATACTTATTTATTTCTTTCTAAACTCGCATTATAATAAATGTTAATGTATATTAATATGTTACTTATCCAATAATTTCGAATAGTCATTAATTATTATTATTATTTTTCATTTATAGACGCGGTGAATAACAAAAAGTAAACAAAATATGAATAATAATATACAAATAAAAATGGCTGTACATAAGCCATTTTATCTGACGATCCACTTCATACAAAGAATACATCAGATAAATCATTAATATACACACAGAAAGACAAAAGATATTAAAATTGAATCATAAAGTACCGACATAAAGGCTACACCTGAGGTGGTAGTTCTTCTTTAGAACCGATATATAACGAAATGTAGCGAAAATGAATATATTATCATATCACTAATATTGTATAAGTAGAAAAAATTATAATTCTATAGAAATAATTTTTTTTCTTTATTTAATTAATAAATAAGTCTATTAACAATAATTCAGAAAATATATTACATATTTCGCTAGATTGATAAAAAACATAATAATGAAAGAACAAAAAAAATATAAGAAAGTATATGTCGGTAGACTATATTGCGGAAATGTCTTGGCTGGTTGGTTTTCGATAAAGTAAAGAACTTGTGCTAAATACTTACATAAATCTGTATTGCCTCGCGCAACACGAGAGAAGCTTATTTTGCCATCCATATACATAGCAACGCATCCATGAACCAAAGTAACTTCAGAAATGTTTCTTTTATCCACATAAAATCTTTTGACTGTAAAGATATTTGTGCACATAACTATATGTAATAATAAACTGCATAATTCGCGTGCAACTGACTTAGAATAAACAAGAATAGTAATTTTAGTTCGACGAGCACACGTGACGGTCGATTATAATTATTAACCACGTATAATAATATATTATTTAAATTGAAGCATATATGTGTAATCACGATTTAATTGTAAAGTATACACATATCAGGGAATGATATAAATATCGAAACAGAGAACTGTCGACGAATTTACGAAAGGATAAGGCTTCGCCAATGCAGGCAGGCACGATCCTGGGGTGCGACTCAATTGATAATGGATAAAAGCCCATGCGTATCCCTTGATAGGGATTCACTGGGCCAAGAAAAGTTTTGATCGAATTTTCCAACGACGACAGGATACCGACCAAAGCAAAGCGCGCCCAACAACAACGATAAATGCCACGTCCTTCTAAAGACCGCTCGATCAAAAGGCGAGGAATCTAATTTGCTCTAAATCGCATTAACAACATGTTGCCAACTTTTCATTGCTTTACCTCAAATACTGCATATTCGTAACGAATCCTTATCGCGACCTGGAAACAAAAATATTTACACGAATAATTTTTAACTCTTATTTTCCTTTTCGCTTACATATTTAGGGAGGATTATGGTCATTCGTAATATTATTTGAATGTTATAATTCGTGTGTAATGGTTGTAAATTAAATTTAAACGCGAATTAAAATTTATTTTAATAATTTGTACAACACAAAAATCGAAAAAAAAATGATCGATTAGTAACAATTGTAGCTATTAATTATAAATTATATAATATATTTTAAATATTATACTAAAACATATTCTCAAAGCTGTAGTCAAATATATTCTATTATATATACTGTGTTTGAATTCTTTCGGGAAACATAATAAAGAAACAAAAAATCGGTTAAATTCGTTATCAGGACGATGTAAAAGGGGTAGTCGTGGAAAAGAAAATCTGCAATGTTGCGGGCGAACGCCGAGGTCGTCGTCGGATCTGCGGCTGCCGTAGCAATAAATCTGGCGGGTATATCTGAGCTCATGAATGTTATTAAGATACAACCCCCCGCGAAGGAACCGTGGCAGGTAGGGTGTGTAACGCTGGAGAAAGATACAAGTCGAGCGTGCGAAGCAGGGTGCCGGCTAGGGCAACGAAGGGGGGAAATAAGCAAAAGATGCGGAGGACCAAGGAAAAGAGAGAATCAGCGGACTTCGGGACTTCGGGACCGCTACTCCCCGAAGAGAAGAAACGAGCTGGAAAAACGGTTATGAAGAAATACCGCCTAAGGTAATCCCTCCATAGATCACGGCCTGGTAGCCGCCACTGTTCCTTCGCTCTCGTTTCTTCCTACGCGTCCTAATACTCGAGACTTAACTTACACTTAAATCGCATCCATTGGAAACTGACGAAAATTCACATTTCGACTGTAACGACGGATTATGTTGACAAACTATTTGATCATGATTGCAAGAGAGCGAAAATTCAAAAATGAACGAATTTCGTGTTTAACCCGATCTTAAAATTAACACAATCTGAGTATCCGTACGCCGTAGTCTCTTAAATCTCAGTACCCAAATGAGCAGTTTTGAAATATTTAAATCCGTTAATAGGAATCGAAATCGTTAGTTTTATTATATTATCAAAGTTGTGAAGCGAGTATTTATTAAATAAAATATAGTTATTATTATATTTAATTAAATGGCATAAATATACAAAAAATGATAAACTATAAGTATCGATTCGAAATTATTGTGCTTAACATTTTGTAAAACAATATTGGGTGTTTGTCAGGGAACTTATTAACTCTAGCAAAGGGCTATATGCTATTCGAGGAAAATACTTCATGTATCTCATGATGGAATTCATTCTGTGCTATGATATATATTTTTACGCAAAAATGTTATATCTAAATTCTAAAGATAAATTCAGTTATAAATGTTGTGTTACTCACGAAAACATTTGTAACGAATAAATTACTTTTTACATTTGTAATTATAATATAGCTTTCGCAATCGTAATCCTATTAAAATATTTATAATAAATATTAATTATTTTATAAATAAATAGAAAACAAATTAAAAAAAATAGAATCAAATATTTTGATAACAACTTTATAAATTTATACATTTATTTGTCAATTCTCTTTTATTGTATTTTAGTCTTTAAATTCTTATCTCACTGAAGATTAAGAAAATGTCATGAATATCAATATATATATATATATATCTAAAAGATTGTATTTCATGTAAACTTCTCTTATTGCACGGTTGCCGGTAAAATTGCAAACGTTATTAAAGACTGGATGATTGAACTATATTAAAACTACCATATTTTTATGGTATCTATACCGAGATAGCCGCATGTTACGTACATATTTACCGTAGATTCTGATAGTTAATTAAAATTGCAGTACTTGTCC
>JABFQC010003942.1:0-13325 GCA_022817085.1 Psilanteris sp. ZL-2020 | reverse complement strand
GGGGGGGGAGAAACGCCGGGCTGAATGGCAGGCGCCGATAGAGCGAGGGAGACGAACCCAAACCGCCGGCCTATTCATTATGGTATTGTATAATTAGGATAATAATAAGCTCTTCAAGCCTGCGGGCCTTCTTGCACAGTGCGCGCTTACGAGAGCTAGGTGTCGTCGTCAAGAGATCATGCACTCGGCGCGAAAGAAGGGAATCCAACATAATGCACGAAGACAGGAGAAAAGACGCGCGTAATCGCGGCCGAATGGTTATATTAGCCCTTAATTAGTAGCGCGACTCAATGCGCGCACACATTTGTCGAGCGAGCAGCGCTTTCTCTTCTTCCTTTCAAACAGCCGTTAAGAATGGCTGCGCCAAGTGAAAGAAATATTCACCAAGTCTCTATCAATGCGACGATGCAATAGAGATAGAACACCGGTCGCGGCAGACAGGGGCGCGGTACGCGACGGTTACTTTCAAACCGCGGCGCTCCGTCGATGCGACCGTTCGAGCTTTCGACAAATTCGATCGGTGTTTTTGGCATCTCTTTCCGATTGGGAAACTAGTCCTCGTTGTTCCCCGGTCGTTGGGGGATTTATTATCACGTCGCGACCTCATTTCGGACGAGGAGATCAAGATGTTTATCTTCATTTGATTCATGCCAAGGAGTAAATACCATCTTCTGCTGATTTTCCGTTTTCTTGTCCATCTCTTAGCACGCAATTATATAATGTTAGTCGCAAAGGAAAACGGAATTACCGAACCCCGTATCGCACTGAACGGTTTTCGGTGTACGACTCTCGAAGGAAAAAATATACACGCGTCGACGAGAAATAGGTTTATTCCACTAAATCATCGCGTTGCGGCAAAACGACGAGGCTATGTTGACAAACGGAACACGCGCATGCCCGAATGACGGACTAAATTACACGCGCTTGGTTGTACGATAATTCACAACCGGATTATCCAGACATCGGTAATAATTAGTCTGGGATTATAAATGTCATTAACTGCATTGTCGGTCGGTGTTTTTAATTACGCGTTACGTAAAGAAACATCGGCGGGTAATTGCGGCGCAAAGCGTGCACGATGAAATGTATAATTCTGCGGGGTATGAAAAGAAATATTTAAGCGCGCCGGGACAAAGCGCGCGTCGCGCGCTATACGCCGGGCGTTTAAAAAGACGCACAAACGCGCGGATTAACAAGAAAGTCGCGAGACTCCGCGGCGTCGCGAAGGTTTGAAGAAGGTAACGAAGCAGCGGCGCATTTGTTACAGCACTCTTCTCGAGGGCGCGCCGGGTCGGGTAGGTGTACGCGCGTTAGCCCGACGGCGCGTGAGCGTCCATTCAACGGGCGCGTTCAAAAAGGTGTCGCGTAGGGTCTTGATCCCGCACCCTTCTTAATTAGTAATTAACCCTTTAACGCCATCTACGCGCGTACCTTGGTGACTCCACGCGACAGACGCGGACGCGTACGCGTCGCGGTAAGTGCCCGGCAAAACGTGCGCGTAAGCGTCGCAAAATCACGTAATTAAAACGCGAGACTTAACAAGCGATTTCGTCATCCTTCGCGGCGCGCCAATTACGCATTGTCGCTGCATCGCGAAGTAAAGCAGCCGCGTCTTTGTTGCCGATTTTGCCGTTCCGGTTGCAAGCGAATTAGGAAAGACGTTAAAACTCGCGTGCCGACATTTAGAGTCGCGTTGCGCTAATCACTAGAGGGGTGTCGCGTTTCAACGGAAAACGCATATTGATCTTTGCTTCCGGAAGACGTCGTTCTGGAAACTCGGATTACCGAGTATTTCCGAAATCGACCGTGAAAGTATTTCCGAACCGCGGCATTCAAACGCGCAAGGCAATCGGTTTCGTCACGTAAATAATTGACTCGCGCGTGGATTGGTCGGGTGTAATAATAAGCGGACGAAAAAGCAACAAAGAAATGTGTTATGTCCGTTGGAAGAAGGAGCGTGTTCGTAAACAAAAGCGACTATCGATTTAATTTGCGGGGCTCTTCGTACCGAAAACGTGGCCGAAGTGTTCCGAAAACAATAAACAGAAAGAAGATCGTCGTCCCCCTCGTGGGAATAATTCATTGCGAGAGATAAAAATCGACCGACAGGCGTATCTTCCGATGGCAAACGTTGCCGAGCGATAGGCAAAATATGTCGATAGTTGGCCCGACCGAGCGTCTCGTCGCTAAGCTACTTTTTCCACGTCCAAGTTTCTAAGCCGCGGACAATCGGGAACGATCGCACGGCAGATGTGCTCCCGACAATGAGTTCGGCTTTGGAGCCCCAAGTTGTTGGCCGTCGCCCTTCACAAAGCTGCCAGTCCGAAGAACGGGGGATAGGTCTGGTTTTCTGTTCGGACGATCCTGCGAGGAGCCACGGAATCGGCGATAAAGAGAAGGAGCGAGTGCGAGGGGGGACCGCCGTTGAAAAGGGGGCCTGCGTGTCGCACGCGCCGATCTTACAATGCACACTTTTCACGTGCCCCACGCTCCCTTTCTCCTTGCATCTGGCCGTTTTAAAAGAGCGCGGCGACTCCCTTCTTTTCTGGCCGACGTCTCTGTTCACCTCGTCACGTGCTAATTTCACGTACGCGCACACATCGTGTTACGCCGCCGATGCAATTTACATCAAAAAGACGTCTCTCCGCCTTTCGGCCCTTTCCCATTTCGCTCGCTCCCCCGGGGGACTCTTTTTTTCTTTTTTTTCCCTCTTTTTTTCTCCTCTGTTTTCTGCTTTTTTTCGCCTTCCTTTTTGCGTCGCGCCGTCAATAATAAGCCCCCTCCTAAGATGCCACGCGAGGATTTTGTTTTAATCGCGCGCGGCCGCGATCCCGAGCCGCTCGAGGCGCGAACTGTCGTTTTATTTTCGCGCCGAGTTGTCGTTAAGGATGTCGTCGGGGAAGCGCGCTGGAATAAAAATAATCCGGATCGAATGATTATCGATGGATGCACAATGTGTAGGTGCATGTAATAACATAGTTATATAGTTGTTTACAAGATGAAGTAACGCATAAGCATGCATGTCCACGGTGCGTGAAACGCGGAGATGATAACCCCGTGTCTTTCCTTTTGTAAGTAAGGGTCGAATTACTTTGAGTAGTTTTACTCTTCACTAGCTCGTTTCACCACTACTACACCCCATGCACCTTCGAGCTAATGCTATGACTATCGATTGGATCTTTCCTCCCTTGTCGATTATAATCCCTTAAATAGAAAGAAACCGATTTCCGTTACAGTAAAGACAAGAACGGCGGACGACGCCGTTGCCGTCCAAGCGAGCGTTTACAAAACGAACATGTCAGCGTCATTGTCGGAATCGTTACGAATTCGACGTTACACCGAAGCGCCGTATTTTCGCTGAATTAATCCAATCGTCATCTGCGCCTCGGACGATCAAAATTCCAATCGTACCATTCACGTTCGGAGGATTTAAGAATTGTCACGGTCGGCGTCGTCCACTTTTGGAACAGATACAATTTTCGGAATCTGAATCGATCGAGTTGCGTTCCAGACCGAAGGTCGCTCTTTGTTTCTTTGATTCTTAATTTGAACGCCGCGCAGGGGACCTTTATTGATATCTCTTTTACAATAACGTACGTTAAATGATGAATACATACTTAATCAACGGATACCGTAACGCGCGGTGCTACGCTGAGAGATTGTTAAATTCACAAGCTAGATATTAAAATTAGATTGTTAAACTACAAATAGCCGATTTGAATAAACAGATGCTCAATTCAATAGTCAAAATTGCAAAAATTGTAGGTTACGTTCAAATATGTGATTTAACGTGACATTCGTTTCAGAATCTCTGACAATCCAGATTGTTGAATAGAATATTTGTATTGTCGTCGCAGCTACAATCTGTAATTATTCGGTTTAACAATCGTAGACACTTAACGAAACGGTTTTGATATTTAACTAAACAATCTATTTCTCGCAGTGTATTGGCAATATCCATATAAAAGTAAACGATCATCCCCGAAACAGATCAGCGGAATCGGTCGCGGATCAATTATTTATGATCGCGAGTCAACGCAGTAATCGGAGTGCCGAGAAATAGGTAAAGAGCAGAAATCGCCGGCTGATTCGCGGGATATTTAATTCTTCAATTTTGCACATCTGTCCCGTAACTCGAAGGTCTACGGGAATGACAATGAAGCGCTTAAGTCCTCGCTGCGTCGGCTGAGTACACATCCCGGTTGTGGGTAGAGTAATAAAAAAGAAAACGACAAAAAAGAAGAGAAAAAAGGAAAAAGGGAAAAGAAGAAGGGGTTGACGAAGAGAGATACATCGATGGGGAGGAAGTCGACTGGGAGGGTGCAAGGTGCAAGTGGAAGGAAGAGTTACCGCAGCAGAGTAAAGAGTAGGACAATTCTGATGTAGCGTAACACACAAGTACAAATCCAGGGTATATATACGTCAGAGCGTCTTCATCCTCGGAGACACACCGAGACGGAAATGTACACGTGTACAGAGCGAAAGAGAAATTGAGACAAAAAGCAAGAGAGCGAGCGAGCGGCGTAGGAGAAGGGTTGCCTAGGTTAGGGACTTGGAAAACATCCTTTGTCGAATACCCTACCGGGACCGCTCAGCCGCCCGGCAACTCGTTCAACTCGCTGAGAAAAAATCAATAATTCTTTGTTGTCAAGTTTTCCTCCTGTCATGCCACATTACGTCGTGCCGACCCGCGCGGAGTGCGTCGGAGTCGTCGAGCGAGAGAGTTACCAAACACGCAATATTCAAAAGCGTTTCGGTTACTTCATTCTGCCAAACGATCACACGACCTTTCGATGATACTTTTGCGTCATCACAAAGAGCGGATCCGTCAAACAAAATTTATTCCGACGCCACGCACGGCCCGATCGATCGTCTTTCGACCGGTTTCGGTTCGGTTCGTACGATTGCGAGTTGCTCGCTGGCTGAACGCCGACGACGAAGTTCGAATTCAAATCGAATCGCGGGGCCGGTGCACGGGAGCACGGAATCCGTTGGGCGAAACGAGCGCCGCGCGAAAGACGTCGTTGAATACGCCTCGAGACTAGAAGCAAAACTCACGCCAGTAGGGCAGTAGGTTAGCTAAGGGTGCTGCTGTGCACCCTTCAAACCACGCCACACAACAGTGTGCTTGTTTACCTGCGCTATACGCGACGCAACGAGCAACACCCATCTCGTGGCGGCAATTAATTAAATTGCGTCACGTTTGGGCGGCTGAAAGACGCGCGCGGCTCCGCGCAATTATTAAACGACCGTTAATAATTGATACCGCGCGTCCAAATCGACAAACGGACTACTTGCGAGAAACACACCCGACGTTTAGCGCGGGAACAATAACACGCGCGTCGTCAGAGTGCTGACACGAATACGATATATATATATATAATTTTATGAAAACAAATATATATATTTATATTTATATATAATATATATTGTGGTCGCAACGCGTCACCATGGCAATATTTTGACACATCGAAAGTAACTCGAGCGAGAATATTTGTTGCTGGTCTGTTTACTTTTACATTAATTTACGCGATTGCTCGCGTGAACCAATAGCCAGTGCGCGCGGGGCATTCTTCTTGCGATAATCGATTTCGGCAGCCTACTTGTCGCCCGTATAATAATCCGTAAGATAGTTGCCGCCGCCCGCATACAACTCGCAGCCACGGTTTGGAGGCGTTTCGCCATAAGGGCAATTTGAATGCGACAAATCACACGTGCTCGTTTTTATCGCGCTCGAAAACAACTGCGCGAGCCAAATAAGACTTTAAAGAATCGGCGTAAGGAAAGTAGAAAGTTTCCGTGCCTTTTGTTCGATTTGCGTTATCGCACGACGGAGCCTCGCTCGCGTGCCGATATTGGCTCATAAATGCGTGTACGTTTTTGATCGCGCACGCGTGCAATTTTATTGCTTCGGTGTCTATGGGACGAGCGTGAATTCGAGTTCGAATCGCAACTTTGGTTGAAAGTAATTTATTAAATTACTCGTCGAGCATACGAGGCCCGGTTTCTGCGACAATGTGACCGATAAGCGACCGTCGTTACGGATGTTTTATGCCGTGAAAAGGTCTCTCTTTTTCAAAGCCAAGAAAATAATAATGCGGACGTGTACGTGTGTGTTTGTTTTCTTCTTTTTTCATCGCCAGTTTTATATTGACATTGTACATCGAATATTTAACGACAAAATACTACATTCCACGTAATTCGTGATTATAATTGCTTTATAATATATCGTTGCGTAAATTATATTACTGTATCAAAAGTCATATTTTGGTTAATATAACGTACAATTATGTTTTTCTATTCAATAAAACTGTTAAGCGATCCAAATAATATGACATTATTTTATCATCGATTTAGAAACTGCATTATTCTATATATATACATATATATATATATGTCAATATTGAAATTTGATATCATTTTATTCTTATCCAGCGTTTAAAGGAATAAGTTTACACAACAAGCGCGGCACTAATTTATTGGTAGGAGATAAATTTTTTGTTCAACGTAAAAGACAATTTTCGATTCCTTTGACGCAAATAAAAAAAAAGGAAAAAGGTTTTTTGTCTAGTTCCGAAATGGAAGTGACGTATTATCATGCGATGCAATGGTCGTAGAAGCGAACGGATGAACTGAATCGACGTAAAACGAAGTTGATGGGAAGGAATAGAGGGGATAACAGGAGAGAGATTTCAAATGAAATCAATTCAGTCTCGTCCAGTCGAATGTTGCTCCGCGAGAGCTCGGATAAATGTTGGTCGAAACGCAGCAATTTCACGCCGATTCCCGCGTTTCCAGTTCGACACTTGAAACCTCACGAGAGGACGGACGTGTCTCACTATACGTCAGTCAGCGAATTCGTTCCAACTTTGTCCCGGCCGCGGCATGATAATTGTTTTCCGGAATTATTTTCGGCGCTGCAAATCGAACATTCGCCGAGAACAAGCGCAACGACGCGGCTCAATTACGCCATAATTACGGCGAATTATTTCGACTCGGACGCGGCCGGAACGCGAGTTTCGTGTTCCTTGACACGACCGACTCGGTGAGGATGCGCGCAACGACGTCGCGGCTTTTGGGGTGCGATTTTCGCGAGCGGATCGGCGGAAGGGCGACGTCGCAAAAATTGTATCCGTGTGTACTTTGGCTCGCAAACGGACTGCGCGCGCGTCCTTTTTTGCCCGCCAACTTTTGTTGACAGATAAAGCAATGAACTCGGAACGAAAATATTTGACATTGAGTGTACCGTACGCACGCTGCAAGTAGCGATTCATCGCGTTGGATTAGGCTTGCAGCAACGATGCTTACATCCCCTATAAAGTCTTTCAGCCCCTTGTCCGAGCGACGCATCTCTTCTCCCGCTTTGGCCCGGCTTCGCCTGTTTGGAACCCTCTTTTACCAACTCATCCCCGGCGTTCCCTTGCGTTGTTCCTCTTACGATAGCCCTGCGGCCGGCGCATTGTCTGACGCCGTGCAGCCAATACTTCTGTTTCTCGTACTTGGCTTCATTATCAGCGAATTTCAAAAAAAATTTTATTGCACAGAAGTTGCCGCGCAAAGTTCGAGCAGTCCATCGATCCTTGCGAATCGTACTTTAGGGTATGGATTACTGCGCATTATTATTGGTAAATTGTCTTAGATGTTTCGACGTTGAATTATGTAGCGCGTAAATGAATTTTATTAGTACAATACCCGAGTCGAAATTCATACTCTAATTTAAACCGCGAAACGTCTAAAATTTGCCGTTTAGGATCAAATGGATTCAAAATAGGTTCTATAAATAACACGTTAAAAGTAAAAAAAAGTACGAAAAACAGAAAAAGTATAATTTTGAATAATAAAACATTTTATTTTTTAATAAGATATGTGAATATCTACTGTTAAAAGTTTAAACTAATAGGTTTATTATCTTTGAATTATTTAATAATTTTAACAAAATAAATTCATAAGAAATAAAATAACGTAGATTGTAAAGTTTGAAAAAAGGCTTAAAATTGTAATATCGAATCTAGATCCTATATTCAATATCTTTAACCTAAACGGGAAATTTTAGACGTTTCGAGGTTTAAATTAGAGTCTACATTACAATTTACCTTTAACAATTTTGAAGCTAGGGTCAAAATAGTGTTAAATTTCGGCACTTGTAAATCGTTATTCATGGATATATATTTATAAGCAGAAACGTTCGAGTTGAAATAATTTAATTTATTTAAAAAAAAAAAAAATAAGTTGTTTTAATTTCGGAATACAGATAAAGCGTTCCGAAAAGGATGACCTATTGAATCAATTATTGCCAGTTATACTTTAAATGGTGTGATATAAAATTGATTGAATAAACTTAATTTATAAAAGAGACTGATAAAATATTAACCGGTACAAACTTAAGACATTATATAACATTCCTATACATGATTGATTGTAAGTGAATTTTTATGTCACGTTATAAAAACACTCAATATCAGTTTCCATTCCAGTTTCCTTACTTTGTTGAACGATTATTTGATCAAAAAAGGTTGTTGTTTAACGTTGTTGTTAAACTTGCGATCTAAAGTGATAAGATGATTTGAAATCAGTAAACGTCCATAATATAAATATATAATTTGCATCCGAAAGCGTTGTCAATAAATACTGTATTAAACGGAATCGGAATCGTGTTGAAAACAATTTATTTCCGAGGGAATATAACCCCCGTTGGTTCATTTTCTCACAGCGCATTCAACGCGCCCAAACCCTTTTCTGAAAATCAAGCTAGAGGAGCATTAAAAGTGTATTCGATAGGGGTAGAAATACGTTACGACTTACGTAGTATCGATGAATTTGCCGCTGATATTTTAAGAACAACTCGCGGCGGCGTAACCCAAATACAAAACACGACGAAACGGACGCGCAAATCGAATGATTCGAATCGGCGCACATTCTCAGACGCATTGTAATTGAAACTTTTGTGAAATCTGAGTTGTGCGCGATTCAAAAGGAAAAACCAAGATCTTCTTTTTTGCGCGTTAATCAAGCAAGTGAGGCGCCGTAATATGGCAGCGACGAAGATTGGAAGTTGGGCTTGGAAAACCGATAAAGTGGAGGCGCGGAACCAAAAGCCGGAGAAAGGGGCGAACAAGGGGAGGTAACAGGCTTGCTGAAGTTCGAGTGTGAGGCGGAGAGAAAAGAAGAGGGATTGCGTCTGCTACGTAGGCAGCAGCGGCAGCCAAGTTACATACAAGCAGCAGGAGAGCCGAGCGCCACTAATTAGTGCCAAGAACGTAATTAAGTAATTTTTAATTAAGTGACTGTCGTTTACGCGCGCAACTGCAGCAGAGCGAGAAGCTTCGGTCGCTGATGCGGCGTCATTCATCAGCGCTCCGCTCCTTAACTTTATTCACTTTCGACAAACATCAGTTGCAAATACACAAAACGGATACGGAACCGAACGTTCTACCATGTTAACCAAGAAACTCACTAGCAATTAAAACATTTATAACGTTTGCCTTTCTGATAAAACGAGAATTAGTTGCAATTAAAAGCCACGCCGAAAGACGGAAATACAGGTTGAAGCGAAGAGAACGAGGGACGCGAGCGAGAATATAAAGGGCGAGTTGCGGGAGAGCGCGGTCGGCGCGTTCGAGCGCATCTGGATGCGTGTAATTCGCGTCTTCGGGATAATTGTGCGTCCGCGGCGCGCGAAACCAATTTGCGGCCCCGGGGCTCGCGCCAGGACGACGCGGCGGAAACAATGCGCGCGAGGCCGCGCGTCAAAGAGGAAGCCTTCGTTGGCGTTCATCTCGCTTGCTCATTTGAAAGCGCCGCGTTCCCCGACGGCACCCGAATATTTTACCGCGACCTCTTATTGCTGGCGTCTCAAAGGATTCGTACTTGCTCATTTAGACGCGACTCCTACTTTCTTTTCGAAAGGTCTCCGGAGAGGCGGCCGAGAGCGAGACGCGACGGCGGATCGCGCGCGAGCGAAAAGGACGAATCGGTCTGCGCGGCTCCTTCTGAATTACGGCTTCATTAAAAAGCACGTCATCTTTCGTAACCCGTCCTCGGGAGGATCGGCCGCGTTTTTTTTTGCACAAGACCCGCTTTATTCCGCCAGGGCAAACAAACGGGATTGAAATTCACGACGGCGCGTCGACGGTAACAGTGTTTATGTTCGGCTTATCGATCAGGTTCGAATAAACGCGGCGCCGCGCGAAATAAAATAATAAAACGTAAGAAGCCGGAGGGGGGCACCGCGCTCGCGGTCTGCGTCGACGAGCTTTCGCGTTTTGCCGCGCGCCTATAAGTCAAGGGGTAAGCTTATTGCTTACAATGCAAGAAGCCAGTTCATGCACTCGACATATGTGAGCCAGACTCGTGCGGGAATAATGGCGACACGGAAACACGCGCGTTCCGTTAAATGGTCCTCGCCGGCTTCTTGTGAGATTAAAAGTGCCAGAGGAGCGTTGCGCGGAGATTACCTCTCGGCTCTTTTGCCGTCAAGATTTCGCAATTGCGACGACGGTTGTTGCCGTCTAATTGGACGCTTTGCCGTTCTCATGCAAGAAACTTCCTCTTGGACAAACATGTCTTACATAATTAATTAAGCGCTTTCAACGAGCAGGCAAAAATAATAATGCGCGAAAAGGAGAAAGCTCGAGCGAATAAAACTGGCTCGTAAACGTGGACGTACGCGCGCGCTTTATGTGTGTGATTTACAATTTCGCGCGAGCGAAATTTAATTAACACACGCCGCACCGGCGCGCGCTCAAGAATTTCGCGGCTTCAAAAACAAGCGATGCGAACGATACACTTAAAGGCGCGCGACGTTTGTTCGCGCCGTGACCGGGCCGGGTCGAAATTCGCCTCCACGATGCTTTCAAAATACGACGATGCATGCGCGTTGTCCGAATCATTTTAAATATGTATCGTTTGCCGCGGGGTGCATATAATTTGTTATAAACGTAGCATGCGACATCGCATGTGTGGGTCCTTGTTCCGCAATTTTAATCGCGCGTTTCAAGAAACCGCTACGTGGCGGAATATTAGCGCATAAAATATGAATTCGCACTATCTTGGATCGTCGTAATCAATGACTTGAACACGGACGGACGCGTTTCGTGACGCGCGAAAGCTTCGCGTTGTTTGAGTCTTCGTGTCGCCCGGCGTCCATTAGACGACATAAAATTCTTTTCGACTCCGCAGATAAAATCAAGCGGACGACTCGCGTGTCCTGCTATGGCATCTGATAAGCTGCCCTCGGTCTCGCGCATTATCTGTTTTCCGACGCCCCTCCCCGACGACCCCAATCGTATCCCGTGAAAGGCTGCCAATAAAGTCGTCCCGAAGTAGATAGACGAGAGATAGTTATCGGGCAATCGATGCAGAACGTCGTTTGACATTCCCTTTTCACAAGTTCCAGGAGGCGTTGTGTTTTTCAATTGGCTATATTCAAACGAGTCTAAACATTCGAAAAGCGCTCTAGAAACGCAGAACCCGCGCAACAATGGCAATCCCTCGATCGCCATTTCCATCGGTGTCCTCAAAACGGGACTCGCGTTTCCAGTATTATTATTATTACTACGATTACTATTATCATTATTAGCGTTAGCCTCGTGATTACGACTCAAAAGAAGCGTTAATTGAACGCGAGCCGGATCGGCCGAGGCACCTTAAGCGACCACCCCGACCGACGAGGAGCGGTGTCAAGGAAAAAACAATTTGTTTTATTTATTGCGTGTCTGTGCGTGACGTGCGTTTCGCGCGCGCAAAGCAAGCGCTCGTAAGCAAACACATTAAGGTCTCGGGTGACGAAGACCCGTGTCGCTTAATTACGCGAAATGCGAAACAATTTCACTTATTCTTCGAGGCGACAAAAAAGAGGCGTCGCTGAATATTACCGGCGGTAATTTGAGAAAGCGTTACCTTCGACGGTGGAGAGGGTCGAACGAGGTCTCGTGACAAAAGTACAACGTTCAGACACGCGGTTATCGTACACGTAGAAGCGAGGAATAATGTAGTGAGGCATTTCCGCATAGGAAGCCGTGCATTAGGCTATCAGATCGAGCACGCTTGACAACGCTTGCTAGAAAATGATGAGGAAAGCCCCCCGTCCCGCGGTCGCCCATCGTGCCACTAAACTCTCACCTGATTACCCGCTGAAGAAGCGAGCGAAAGGAGACGGTAGGGGGTTGCGCCGCATAATGAATGCGTGCAGAAATGACGAGGGTGTCCCGATTACGAGTCATCGTCGGTTAATGCGAAGACCAACCGAAACCGAGGAACGGGTCTTAATTGATAAGAAAAACCGCGCGAATCGATCGGCCCCGTTCAAGTCCGTCGAGCGGTTTACTGCAATTACGCGAGTGCCTTCTGATTTCGGCAACGGCGTTCTTAATCAATTACTTCCGACGCGCGGTTAATTTACGTAATCTTCGATAATCCGGTCGTTTTTCAACCGGCACAGCGGTCCGAATCACACCGACCGGTGTTCTTAAAATCAAATTAAATAGGTCGGATCGTGGTGTCTGAGACTGCATTTTATTTCGGAATATAATAATAGAGGAACAAAGAAAAGCATGCAATCGTCGTCAATAAATCTTCCGAATTGTCTTTATTGTTGTTTGTATTGATTATTGGATGTAAAACTATTAATCTACATCAAACGGAATTATGTTCCCTTGTTTTTATTTACTACGTTTTCTTCATTACATTCGTAAGCTTTTAATTTATTGATGCCACGGGCACGTCAACGAATGTAACTTATGTAAATGATCGAACGTAAGACGACGAATTAAATAGATCCACCCCGACATTCGAGATCAGATTAGAGCGTAATGAATTGTCATCGCGGGATGTTCCTTTGCATTTGACACAGTTTTGTTTTTCATATTTCGGCTTTCGTGAACAATAAGACAGATGCAGACGATTGATAGGGATTTTATGTTCGGCCACGTGACAGTCCTTCGGACGCCTTATATCTTGGATCTAAACGTACTCAGGCTAATTATAATCATGCTAATGCTCGATCGCCAGTGCGCGATGCCACGTTCTCTACCTGGCGCGACGCACCAGCGTTACTTATTCGTTTGCTCGGAGGAGGCTAATTAAGATTCAGACACGCCCAGCTTGACTGTCGTCTCTTGGGTTCTGACCGCTTCTGCAAAGGGAGTGGTCGCTTCAACGAAAATCTAGTTCTCGTTAGCATACAAGGCGACGACTATGTCTTCCGACCAGATAAGGAAAACAACAAAAAATCATCGCTGACCGCTTGGACAGCGCGTCCTTGGTCGTTCGACGGTGTTGTTTCGGTAGCCAGGACTGCCTCGGGGAAGTCGCGCGACGTTCGGATT
>JABFQC010003941.1:0-13326 GCA_022817085.1 Psilanteris sp. ZL-2020 | reverse complement strand
CTTTAATGATAAATAATATTTTCATACTAGAAAATTAATTTTATTCGAATACATTTTTTATTTTCATTCTAATTTTCTCTCTTGTAACATTTACTATTTATAAACGAAAATATTAGCTATTCATTTCTAAAATTCTCATGTTTAAATTGAGTATGATAATAACGATATTCTGTTAAATGAATTATTATACTTGTCAACATGATTAATATTTATAATATATAATTAAAATTATGAAATATATATGCGTTTGTAAAATTTGTAAAAATAGTGATTATTGATTAGTGATTTATTACAAATTAATAAACAAATAATATTATTTTTCTTTTTTTTTAATGTGTATGAAGTTCATTAATAAAATCATTAATTAGAGTCATGATGATTTTTTACATTTAACCAATATTTTTGTTGTAAAATTGTAAAAATGACACGAAAATATTTTACCATTATTCAACAATGATTCAATGTAGCACCCAATTTATTTGACACTATTAATATACCATTTAAAGTTTCAAATTACCCATTTGATCTAAAGCATCTAAAAGACTCGCACCAAACTAATCAATTTAAGATAAAAGTTGCACATTGTTCACATCACTATAATATTAATTTATTGTTAAATTAATGATTATATATATTATATTTACAGTTAAAATTATCGCGTGGTTTCTTTTTGTTGTTTCACGTTTTTCTAGTGACGTATTTCCTAATTTATTCTATATCATTCATTTTTTTCTATTCGTTCTTGTATATGCTTGGTATTATCGTTTGCATGTTTTCTGAATATTCAGTGAATAGAAACACATTGTGACATTTTATTTATATATAATGAATAGTATTAGAGTTTATGAAAGTATAGCACATAAAATAAAGTAGAATCAATTACTTTTCACCGAAAATGAAATACTTTTTATAATATAGTACTTATTACAATTGCGGTATAAAACTTATGCAAAGGTCAGTTTTAAAATTATTAATATTTTCATTGATATCAAATATTTTATATTCAAAAATTGAATTGTTGTACTTCATTTATTTAGCACTGTCGTTTCGATATGTATTATTGTTCTTTCTAATTTAAAATATAAACAAATTGTATTAATTTTAATAAACGTGGTTATGGATATTATAATTTATTTACGTTAATAAATTTAATTTCACAGTTCAATATTTCATATGTTTATATTTACGTCAACTTCAGTATACGGTTTCAAATATAAAACAATTTATATTTAAATGCTTTTAATCTTTCTCAATATTAAACTAAAATGTACAAGTTCTGTATTTTATAGTAGAAATATATACGCTTTAATCGAATGTTTGAAATAAATGCTAAACAAATGAAATGAAATAATGAATGTATACAACAGTCGAAATAGTAAAAGTTGCGTAGAACTGGTATTTTTGAATAGAAATCTATACTACATAGATTTCTAATCTTGACAATATATTAATCGAATTTTTGAAATTTATTGATATGAATATCTAATCCGAAAACACTGAAATATTATTCTAAATAAATATTTTACTTATTTAGTCAACAATTTGTTTACATTAGTTTTTATGAATCATTTTACATTCATATACTAACCCTATCAGCGAATAATATTATTTAATATGCATACAATATTCTAGGTACATTATAATATTCCTAGAACATTCTACGAATATTAAATAATATTATTCGATGATAGGGAAACATCCTCAAATGTTTAATTCTCAAAAAATCAAATAACAACTGTATTTTGCAATAATCGAGTATCAGACAAATAATTTAATTGTTATTATTCAACAAACATAAATTTCATTTCATGTTACAGATTGCAAAATAAATGGTACAGCAGGTGTCTTTATCCGCTTATTAAATCTGCGATTCAGTATTGCTTTAAGTTATATAGCACCGTTTAAAAGACATAACTATTGATTGCAACAACTTTTGGTGCTACCAAATGGAACCATACTTGAAGTTACCCCATTTACGGATCCCTCTAAAATTGACAGAACTTAATCACCATATAATATTACATATTCAAACTATCTCTAAAATGCGTCGCAACGCAAACAAGGTCTCGTGTAAATGGTCATTAAGCAAAGAACAATCCGTATTGAATCCGTGAACGCTTCAACAGGTTATTCCCTTTTGTCCGTCTTCTTCGCACCCATTAATTATATAAAAACACACGTGTTGCTATCAGAAAACATAGCGGCGGTATACACCAGGAGTTTATAATCCCCTCTATAATTAGCATTAATTAGCCGCAACGCGTGCGTCATAAAATGCCGGCGCGACTGCGTTGTGCGCGAAACTGGTCCCGCGGGCATCGCCACCGGATCCGCCAATTGTTCGTAAACCCGAAGTTTTAACCGGAAGAATTCGGCTCGTTAGATGAAACTTGGTCGTAATGTAGGGCCCGGTGAGAGTGAGAGCAAGAACACCGACAAGTGTAAGGCAATAAGAAGCTCGGATGCTGCGGCACGTTTCCTCATCAGTAGTCAAGTGCGGTCCATCCAGGCAAAGCGTCTCTTCGCCGCTGAGTTTGAAGCAGTCGGACTCGGCGAGGAGCCGGGTGGCGCGCGTCCCGTGCCGCAATTACCAGGGCAAACAGTGCGCGATTAATTGACCCCGGCCAAGGTAAAACCGCCGATCGCGATCGTTTGATTCGCGCCGCTCGCCGCGGAAGGAACAAGGTGTCGGGTGATTTGCGCGCGTGAAAGCGAACGACGTTTTAATCAGAGGCTCGCGAACCCGCGATTGTTCGGCACATCGGCCGATTTACGGCTCGTAAATCTCCGTTGCTCAATGTTAAGGCCTCCGCGTCCTTTCGCCTTCTCGGATCGCGCCAGCTTTTGCCGGTCGCTTTTCGGTCGGATTTCTAATTCGCGTCTCGCTCGACCCTCGGACCGATTTGCCGATCTTTTGGGCTCCCTCGCGCGACGATTGTTTATTCGGGGAGCAAAGTCGTCCGATCGCGTGCAACCCGTTCGGCTGATTTTCGGAGCCGAATGAAAATGAAGCCCGACGATTGTCCGGCGATTTGCATAAACCGTGTAGCGCCGCGGTCGAAAGTTTCCGGTGAACTTTCACTCATGTAGTTTTATATCCCGGAGTGCGATGGTGTGCACGCGCCGCTCGCAGTCGTTCGTCACAAGCACTAAAGTGCGTTCCACTTGTTTCAGTGTCCTGGTTCCGTGACCCACTTTTGCATCTGACCACGGAGCCGGCTGTTCGCGGCGTTGATCAACGTTTTGACGCATCAGTCATGTTTAATATTAATTAGCCGAGTGGATTGCTTCGTTTTTGTCTGCGACCGCCCGAGAAGACCAGGCTCCGCGCGCGCAACCGAGGATGTAAACCCAGATTCGCGGTCGACGAAGCTCCGAGTCAGACGCGGGATGGCCGCGCGATTCAATTTGGCACGCAATTACGTCAAATTAAAACAAACAGGACTGTGATATGGCTTGGCTCCGTGCCAGTTTCGTCGCAATTATTTTCACCCAAAGCATTTGCGCAGCCGATTTTCGCGCCAACGATCGGTTCCTCAAACGGGCCGACGGTGAGTATCGTCGCTGCCGCGGCGCGATCGCCTCGTCGCGCTTCTCGGCATCTCATTCTTCTTGTTTTGTTTGCAGACGCGTTTTACGGAGCTTCTGTAGAAAACACGCTGGAAAACGCAAACGGTCAGACGAGGTTCTTTGACGAACTTGGACGTGAGTTTAACACTTTCTTTTATTAGTCATCGGCCTTTCCAATCGGGAATTAAGCCGCGCGTTAACAGTTCGAATTAACATAACGAAAATGAATCTGAATTTTTGTCTTCACTTTCCTCGAATAATCATTTCATTTGAAACGCCGCGGTGCATTGTACAAATATTTCCGTCGTTACGAAACGACCCGACCGATGGCATTGGGTGAAAAGCCAACCTGCGACTTTTCATTAATTCAATCCATTCGGGTTCGAGGCGCTTTTTGACGAGTCATTCACGGACGTTGATGTATTTGTCCCGCGGGATAACGCGTGATAAAGGGTCATGGGATTTTTTTTTGTTAAACAAAATTACCTCGTCGTTGTCACAATTAATGTTTAAGTGTATTTTTTGTCGCCTTTTTTTTCAATCTAATTATTTAACTGGTAATTAAAGTCTAATGTTATAATTAATTGTGAAAGTTATTTATACAATATATAATTATTAGAGATTGTCGCTCTGCGACAGTTGGTTGCGTGTCATCATTTCAGAAGATAAGGAAGAAGAACATGAAAACAACGGTCATTGAACTTGGGGATGCATAGTATAAATTTGTTCTCATTTACAATATTATTAACCGACTACAACTGTCCCGATTAATTGAGAATTATTATTTATTCGTTTAAGGATCGCTAATACAAAATATTTCTTAATTTTTTAATGTCATTTTAAATTATTTAATCAATAATATAAATAATAGATTTTGTTAGGTAATTAAATGATTTAATGTACCATTTTGGAGTATAATGGTCCGTGAATCGTAGTGCTTGCGTTTATATATATTTGTTTACATCGAAAGAGCAAAGCGAGTAAAAACAATATAATAGGTATAAGAAAAAGGGCAATGCCCTGGGAAATATGTCTGCGTGCAACTACTAAATAGCTGAATGATATATAGTATTCATATAGGGAACATATATTATTCCTAACATGTATATATTAATATTAATAACTTTATTTATATCTATTCTTATAAAATGGTATATATTAAATTTTGTTATATAAAACTTGTATTGGTTATTCTTGCATAATATTATGATGATTCGTGTTGTACGTCTATATTACCGGCCTGAATCTAGTTATTAAATAATCTAAATGTTGGCATTGCGTGTAAACGCGTGTTTTATAGGTTCGATTATATCAATAAGTACATTCTACCTATAATGATGATGATATATATAAAATAATATCCATAATATATATAATAACAAGCAACGAAGAATTTTAATCACAAAATTGCTTTGAATTACAACTATCGTATCATTTTGAGACCATAAAAACTCGCAAATGTTTATCAGTTAAAGTACGTTTTATTTAATTTAATTACAAGACATGCCATTGAGTACACAGCGAGAAACCGGTATAGATCCTTGCGAGATCGTAATACAAACTTATATAAAGTGTGAAAAGAGGAAGAAACCCATTATCATTTTTAAAGGCGATTTCGGACTCATCAGTGGAAGCTAGAACTTTAGAGGAGGCAATAGAAGAGCCTCGGGAAAGCTGACGGTGAAAGCAGAAACAGTAGCCTAGGCCCCAATCGGTTTAAGCGAATAATCAGTATAACTGAGTGATCGTTGTCAGTCCACGTGCAGATATCGGGCCCGTCGCACGTGCAAAATTGGCTGACGTCTGTCTTGGTTCCAAATTTACAATGAATCAATCCAAGATGGATAGTCACGATACTCAAGTGTAACGTGCTAAAGCATCGCTGATTGGACCAAGTGCAAATTTAACTTGTTCGGTTTTGACAGTGCAGAGTACATATTTCAATTGACAAAGCAGTCAATGTTGAAGGTAGAATTCAAATTGCGATCGTGTATCATCATTTGTTTCGACTGATGGAAAATGGTTACGATTTGGTACCGTCCGTGTATTGCGGAGAATGCTTAATTTTTATCACCAAACAGTAGTCCTGCATCGAGAGAAGATGAACTGTGACAGTGATCGAGGAGGATTAGTTTAAGGCACCATGCAATCGCAGGCTTTAAACGTGTTGGTATTTCTTCTGGTGTCCAGCTATGGCACTCAGAGTTTAATGGACGAGTCTAATTATTTGTATTCAACGGCACGGGTAGACGAGCGTTCGCCAAATCTGCATCCTAGGCTGTTCCCGGATCAAGACGATGAAACTCCGCGAGTAATTGGAAACCTGTTCGATAGCAGCACTGGGTCAAGGTCAAAACGGGTAGCTGTATTAGAAAGTAATGATGATTTTGCTTATCTGGAGAATCGTTATCCGAGTTTTCAACGAGAGAAGGATGAACTTGGAGGTTTGCCAAGGGATGCATCGTACTATTCGTATGAAATAGATTCGAAGGTGGAGGATCAAGGGCAGAATTTGTTCAAGTTTTTAAATGATCTCGTAAATAATATGCCGGATTCGGATGTGCTTAAAAGGAAAACCAGGTTGCATAAGAAGCAATTTACGAGTCAGCAGCAAGGGATTCTTTTGGTTGAGGCGCTGAGGAAAAAAAGGAATATTACTAGTGTTGGCAACATTAGGGGTCATGGGTCAGACTTGCAAAGTGGTATAATGGATATGCTGGGTAAAAGTACGCGATAAAAGAATATGTTACTTTAATTCAGTCTTATTTATTCTTTTGGAGTTATATCTATAGTATTATTAGAATGACTTGTAGAATGCTGTATTTGAAAATGTAGTATGATTAAAGTATTAATACAGAAAGTGTATTAATTAGTTAGAATATGTTAGAAAGATGTAGGTATATAAATTTAACAGGACAAGAAACTAGAAATATGTATTATCGTTTTTTAATGAATTATATGGTTTATAATCAGTTTTATTATTAAAACTAGGCATAGATTTTTTATAATGTGACGATGTAAGTTTAGAACAATTTGTGATTAACGTTGATTATGAATTTATTGTTATGTTTGTTTTATGAAGTAATAGTTTGGAATTTCATATTTGAAAATTAGGTTGCACAGCTTCAAGTGTAGTTAAAATAATTTGCAGCTAATTGCTACTTTCAGCATAAGACATCTTTTTATACGTTATACTTTTACATTTTATTGAATATAAATTGTTGGAATAAGCTATCAAACAACATAAATAATATGCATTTAACTAATATAATTAGTAATAACTCCTTATGTTATTATATATTATCAAGTATTACAATTTATTTATTATTACAATCGAAATATATTTATGTACTATACAATTTTGTAGATTCAATTTAATTAAAATTGTCAATTTATATGTTGTTATGATAATCATTATTAAACATACTTATTAAAAATGAAATTACAATTATCAAATAAATGCAAACGTTTCTTTTAAACAAAGTATCATTCAAGTACATTTCTTGTACAGTTTCAAGAATTATCCGTTGTCAGTATCACAATTATAATTTTAATATATTCATTTAGAAAAAAAAAACTCGATTCATCTTTGATTTATGTATATATTTAGGAAATGTATTTTGATTGCAACATCGTTCGTTGCTTTCGAAAGCAGAAGTGATTAATGCTTTGAATGCGGAGCATTTATAATTTTCAAACTGTCAAACTTTGAAAAATTTGTAGTTTCAAGATTTATTGTAAACAAATGTTATCATGTTTTTAAAATGGGATATAACATTCCGGAGCGTTTTACCATAATATGATTTCAAGGGTAATTCAAGACACGTCAAATATTTAATATAAATTTTTGATAATCATCAACGGTTATCAAGTATTGTAGGCGTTGCTAAAAAACTTTCACGTTCATCCGTGAGTGCCAGAGTCCTAAATTTCACTAACAAAACTGTGAATCGGAACGAAAGTGCTACTCGCACGAATGTACGTTTACCTTGAGAAACAGAGCAGACGAAAGTTCTGTCTCCACCGAGCGAATCAAACCGACAAAAAATTTCTACAAACAGAATCGTGATGACAATTATTTGTACTTAATAGACGTAAACCATTCTTTTTATTTTTACCTTAATATTCAATTATAATTTCTTCCTCTACCGCATATAAATGTTTACGGAATCGCATCGCCGATTAAAATATTTGAGAACAATAATTCATGACAAAGTATATGATGGCGAATATACAAATTTTATGCTTTTTAGTGATACCACAAACTTGTAAATACAAAGGCGCAAAATTTGAGTGTGGTCTAAGTATAAGTTGTGTCCTTGGAGGAGGTCGACCCGTCGATTTATGTTCTGGAGGACTGATATGGAGCTGCTGCGTGGATGATGACGATATTCCTGATAAAACTAAACCAAAACCGAGTGTTGGTCTTCTTCAAAACGCTAGTAAGTATTTCGGAATTCTATTAAAACAATTTATATATGTTACTGGAACAATTATTAGTATTACTTTTTTACTCTTACGTATTTTATAATATTATTAATTAAAATTTACTTAAAAGTAATTGAAAAGAAGCGTAATTTTAATACAAATAATAATAATGTAATAAATATTAGTATGAAATATCTGAATTTTATTTACACTCAGAAAATTTAACTTAAGAAATTGCTGTTTGTAATACTAATTTGGCGACATTAAAACAAAATCCTAAAAATTACTGTTTATAGCATTATATTAAAAAATAGAAGGAAACTTTGGTGTGAAAAACTGTATTTTTACAAGGAAAAACAGTAATTTTTAGGTTTTTACTTTAATGTCTCAAAATTAGTGTTATAAACAGCAATTGTTTACGTTTAATTTTTCTGAGTGTATAATTGGTCTTAACAAATTGAATAATTCAATACGAATTAATAATAATTTGTAAACCAAACTTTTTTCTTAAGATCGACTCGTCGTAGTAATAGAGAAATTTATAAATGTATTTAAGAATTATGGATAAAAAGTTAAACATAATTTTTTTTTATGTTTCAACTTTTTACGAGTTTATAAAATATAATAATAAAAATTGAACGTAAATGTGAATTGTTCAGCGTATCTCATTCATCCGAAGAAAGATCATTTAATTTCCACCTGGTATCACATTGAGTTATTATTCAAGTTTTGCAGTAAATCTTTAACCGAATCTTTTATCATTGTGAAACTAAGTGTCTTCGTACAGTTACGAACGCTTTTAAAATAGTCCTTTTTGTTAGTTTAATAATATATTATCAATTTATTTTCTGCTTTTACAGCGTAGTAAATTGTTGTCTAAGAAATTATATTTACTTGTATGTGTATTCAGTGCACAATTAATTGAAAGGGATTTAAAATTTGTATTTAAAGTAATGCATAAAAAGTATAATTTGAAAGGAAGCAAGAAAGTGGGTTTATAGATTTATCGATAAATTTGGCGAACCAACGTCCGTATCTCGAAGACGATGTGCATATTCACAGTGCTGTGTCTGCATCGCGTCCTAAACCGAGTAGCGTACTTCCATCCCACAACAGTATAATCAACCGGCCAATACCCGATGACATGTATACATTCAACGATATCCCGACAAACAAACCAACAACATTTTGGCAGCACTCGACTCACAGTTTTCATCATGCTTCTCATCATCATCATCGGCCTAGCGATCAATCAAGTTTTGGAGTAACCACTCGACCTTCTAATATAGTAGGGACCCAAGAACCTTTCAATTACCATCATGAGAACACAATTCATAATTCGGCTCAACAGCATTCATTACTCAGTTCGGTTCAGGATCAGTCCACGTATCGTGGTAATTGCTTAAAATAAAACGTCAACAACCATTATGGTTACTTTTGAATCCTCAAAGTTCTCAATTAGCTCTTTGTACTTGAAACACGCTTCGATAATTGTAAAAATTATCTTACAAATAGTGTCATAAAACTTTAAATGTTAACTTATTTAAATGTTTATTAAAATGTGAATTCACGTTTGTTGTGTGTAAAATTATGATTATTGTATATACAAAAAGATGTTACGAATAATTATAAAGTTAAAAAAACCGCTGGCGTTTACAGAATATTGAATTATTAAAATGTTTAATTAATTGCATCATATGAGTTGTCAAGTATATAATAGTTTTTTTTTATTAGAAAGAAATATGCATCGTATTATCGGATGAAATGGAAATGTTAAAAGCACATTAGCTGTTATTTCAAGAGATGCATATCGTTAGGAACCTTCCTGCACAATTTACATACCACGCAATCACTATTTAATTGAATCTTTCTCTGTGTTCGTTGCACTGCGTCATGCACACTTTCTTATTCATCACTTTCGACAAATTATTCTCGCCGAATTGAGATTTTTATGTCTCCACGCTTTGTTTCCGAGACCACATCCACTTAGTAATTGTATGCGTGCAGTATTCTTGCAATGTATTCATTTCACTATTTATTGTCAATTAATACTTATAACGAGTGGAGGGATTAAACAAAAATCGAATCGATGGTGGAACACATTTGCTATTTACAGCACAGTGGCTATTGTGACTTAATCGTTATAAAGTTGTATTCGTTTAAACAGTCTGTCTGAAAGCTTAATTTAAATTTAAGGTTGTGGCGAATTATATACAAGAAGTAATAGAATAGTTGGCGGACATAGCTCAAGTTTTGGAAGCCACCCTTGGCAAGTAAGTTATTATCATCAAGACAATAACGGTTTGATCTAGTATATTAAAATGCATGCGGATATTGTAAATAAATGGTGTAGAATATAATTTTTTTTTTATTTGAATGAGAAAATCAACACTTTTAATGCTGCGATTTTAATTCAGGCTGCCATAATTAAGTCTGGATTTTTGTCCAAAAAATTATCATGCGGAGGAGCTTTATTAAATAACCGATGGGTCGTTACAGCTGCACATTGCGTCGCTACGTAAGTGTCGTGTGTTAATCAATAATGTATACTATATATAATATCATTAAACATTCAGAATCCATTAATTTAAAGTCTATCCATTTTAATAATTTATTATCTGATTTGTTGACGTTATATTGAAATGCTTTTGTCAATCTGATTTATGAATTCAAAGAAATAAAATTGAAAAGTTTATAATAATAAATATTATTACATTCCACAGGACACCCAACAATAATCTTAAAGTACGTCTTGGAGAATGGGACGTGAGGGATGCCTCCGAGAGGCTGCTTCATGAAGAATACAATATTGAACGGAAGGAGGTGAAGATTAGTTAGAAATATAAATCTTTGGATTTACTATTAATTCAATTAATTTATTTTGTTCATACACAATTGAAAGATAATACAAAAAAAATTATATAAATGCATAACCTTTAGCGGTTAATTATGTATTTTATGTATGTAATTTTTTTTACATGTATTAATTAAATGTATTTTTTTAGGTGCATCCACAATATTCACCAACAGACTTCCGAAACGATGTAGCCCTCGTGAAACTTTCGAGGACAGTTGCTTTCAAACAGCACATTGTACCGGTATGTTTGCCGGCGAGGAATCTGAAGCTCGCGGGGAAAACAGCTACGGTAGCTGGATGGGGTCGTACGCGTCATGGACAGACTTCAGCGCCGACGGTTCTTCAGGAAGTTGACGTTGAGGTATTGAATTTATCTTATTATTTGATGAATTGTATAAATAAAATTAAATATATTATTAGTCTTGTTATATAATGCTTTTCTGAAACAATTATGACAAAATAAAATAAAATAATAATCATTAGTGAGTTTTCATCAAAATTTGTTGTGTTAATTGCATTATGAATTAAACGAATTTATGATTATTAATTATTAGAATTATAAAAATATCTTTTGATTCAAAGTGACTTTTTAAAGCGCTCATTTTTAATTAGACGTTAAGATGTTGAAGTAAAACTCTTGCAAAAGTTTCAATGTGTAGGGTGCTGGTCTTTAGTGAGACTTTTTTTGCCTTTCACTAACAGCGCGATGCTTCATTTAGAAGACTCGTAACAATTTCAATTATCTTTAATTACAACATAACTCAAAATGATTAATAAATTTGTTTAATTTTGTATTCTGATTGGAAACACTTGATAAAATACTAATATAAAACAGTAATAATAGTGATATAAAGAAATTTATATTAAAATTTATTTCAATTCGTAATGAAAAAGTGAATATGTATAGGTATATCTTCTCGTTATCAGGTGCAATGTTAGATAAAATAATTTCAATAATGATATATATATGGTGTTAAAAATATTTAAATACATATGAGAAATAAATTTATTTTTTTATAATATTTAACAGCTTTTCTCTGTGGTGTTATTTAATTTAGACTATTTTTTCTAGAATCTTAAACTTTATGAAATGTTTATATTTTTGTGAGCATGTTTTATTTAAATGATGATTCATTCTTTGAACTAATTATATTGTAAATGCATTAATTTTTGTGAACGAAAAGTGTAATACATCGTGTTAAACATAAATAATTTGTAACTATATATAATTAAAATATTTCTTTAAAATCACAATAGGTAATACCAAACGAAAGATGTCAAAGATGGTTCCGAGCAGCTGGTAGGAGAGAAACTATTCACGACGTTTTCTTATGTGCTGGATTTAAAGAAGGTGGCCGAGATTCTTGTCAGGTATTAAGGATAACTTAAATATGGTATATAATTTCATAATTTAAATGAATTAAACAATCGTGTGATATTAAATTATCATTGTCCAAAATTATATTACAAAATTCATTAATTTTAATTTTATAATTATTCACTGAACTATTTATAATATATAAAATAGTTCTAAAACATTTTTAAATTCTTTTTATGTCTTTTAATATTGTTAATAAACTTTCTCGTACTAAAATATTAAAGTACACATAACTGTAGTAAATTGTTTTAAAATTCGCAGTAAATTAATACTTAAAACTTTTAAAACAACTTTAATAAACGAGTTTTTCTATTAAGTGCTAACAGGTATTTTAAGTTACTTTATACAACTTGTGTTCAAAGGTATTCTATTGATGTTTTAATTAAATGTAATTTGAATATAAAATCGTTGACAGGGCGACTCCGGTGGTCCGTTAACTATGGCTGTGGAAGGTAGGCACGTGCTGATTGGTCTTGTTTCTTGGGGCATAGGTTGCGGACGGGAACACTTGCCAGGAGTTTACACGAACATTCAAAAGTTCGTGCCATGGATTGACAAAGTTATGAGTTAATAAGTGTGTATCGGTTTTTGTGAGTAAAAAAGAAAAGAACGAAAACTTTATGTTAGAAAAAGAAGGAATAAATGAAAACGAAATGTGAACATGATGATATAATAACTGCGAAAACGGCATTTTACCAAAGTTTTCTCCTTCACTTTTGCTAATATTTTGACCAAGTAGTTTATTTCTTTTATGGCCGTGCTGCACCTTATTGTACATAATACATTTATCGACTAAAAGTTTCAAATTCAAATCTATTTAATTTATCTAAGTTATTTTTTATATGTCTTATATTATATAGACATTAACGATGGTTTTTTAATAAAAATAAATGGAAAAAATTGTCAATAAACAATATAAAATAATTAAAAGCATTTTGATTCAAGCTCTCTCCACATTGACATCATGCAAAAAAGTTAATACACAGAATCAACCCAGTTGAAAGCTAAATATTTTATTTGAAAAATACAACTTCTGTAACAAACGTTTCAATTTTGAAAATGGTTATTATTTATATTTTGCGTTGGTTATCCA
>JABFQC010003940.1:0-13327 GCA_022817085.1 Psilanteris sp. ZL-2020 | reverse complement strand
CTAAGCGGTCTCGAGCTTAGACTGATACACTGAAGGTTATAAGTTCGGTCACCGCGAATTTTATTTTTTATTTATTTTATTTTACTACATATCATTAATCGAGCATTAATGCTAGCATTATGCAAGCATTCTTGTTAGCTTAAAGCTACCTTAAGGCGAGCACGTGCTAGCATAACGCGAGTAATACTCTGACACATCTGCAACGTTTATGTTAGCATTATGCGACCATTAATGCAAGTAAAATGTGAGCATTATGAGATCATAATGCTTGAATTTTTTCAAATTTTGCTATTTGGGTAAATAATAACTTTATATTTAGAAAAAAAAATTATTTTATTTAAACGCAAATATGAATAATTTTATTTTTATTTTGTTGAATGAACATACAATAATAAGGTATCTCTGAAATCTTTTTTCAAATTTATATTTGTATACAATATTTTTTTCCCTAAAAGTGATTGGTCTAAATAGTGACATTTTAATATTGATTGATACTGGTTCTGTTGCTGGTTCTATTGTAGATACTGAGCACTGGTTCTGTATCACACTCGATAAAATGAAATGATTTTTAATTTAACTGTTATTGAATAAATTACCATTTTTCCTTTCAATGTTCCAAGCAAATACAAAATATTATCATTTCAAAAAAATATAAATGTGTTAAATTGATATATATTGATATTTGTAGGATGTTTCTTTTCTGCAACATTTGAAAGTGTGCCATTTGCGATGGCTTATTTGGTACCATTTGATTATGTCCTTATGATGACTATGGGTTCTTTTGCAAAAATAGGGTATGCAAGAAATATATATAGTTATTTCGTTATTATTATTTTTTGTTTTTTTTTTTTTTGTAAAAGACATGTTTATTTTATTAAAAATATTTCAGTTTATTTGTTTTAATTGTAACTTAAATCTTGTATGATCTAAATAATTATATATTTAATATAAATAATTTGAACAAATTTTAATTTCAGATCGTTACCATTTTATATACAATGGATTAAATATATCTCATGGTTACATCAATCCACTGAAGCTTTATCAATAATACAATGGCAAAATGTGTACAATATTTGTAAGGGAATTTCCATTTGCATAGATTCTGTAGTGTATAAAAATAACATTTTAAGATTGAAATTACACTAAGAAAAACATAATATTTTTTGTGTTTATTTATTTATTACATTATATAAATTTGACTGTACATTGTATTATATTGAATTTATTATTAAATATTTAATAATATATGTATAATATATTATTAATATTAATTTTATTTAAATGAATATTATAGACAAAACATTCAAAATTAATTATATGCTATTTTTTGCAGCATGTGATACTACAAAACCAGATTTGCCGTGTATATCTACAGGAACTGAAGTATTAAACCAGAGAGACTTTTTTGAAGATCATTTTTGGATGGATATAGAGTTAATGATTATGATGTATATAATATTTCATTTCTTAGGATTTATATGTTTGTGGAGAAAATGTAATTTTCGTATAGACAAAAACGATAAACTGTTATAATTAAAATGACAATTTTGTTTTCATTTTATGATAATGATCAATGTACTGTAAGAGCACGTTTATAAGTTTTATACCTCTATATAATAAGATAGATTATATGCTAAACTTAAATTTAGACATACAATATTTTTAATTAATATTACTTTACAATAAACAGATTAAAAAAAAAGAAAAAAAAATAAGAGTAAACTAAAATTACAATATATATATTTATTATACTATAATAATTTATATGGTTAATAGATTTGTAAATAGAATTATATTAAGAGGAAATTAATCAATTTAAATTTTTGCACAAAAACATATTTTTAAAAAATAAGTTTGTAAAAACATTTTCATATTTATAAGATATATAAAGAATCAATATGACCTGAATATGCGTTGATTTATTTATTTTTTATTGAAATTGATTAAAATTTGTATTATTATATGTATATAAGCGTAGATTTAATATGACCATTGAATCAAATGTAAATATATATATATATAATCAGAATTTATCCACGTTAATAATAAAAAAAAATTTTAAGAAGTGTCTATAAAGAATGTATAAGAATTAATAGTTAACTTTACTAAATTAAATTAATAATTAGCATTTATATTCTTTTTTATTATTGTTAGGTAGTATAGAATATTACATGCACTATTATTAGTAGTTGTTAAAACATTCTGTGTAAGATATGATATTATATAATAAATGTTATGTTATGCCAAAAATTATCTTATTAATATATTAATATTTGGAGATTGGAAAATAAACTATTTATTTAAATATTATGAGTACTATTTTATTTAAATATTCCAGTACAAGTATACAGATTATGTGACGTATTGTAAATAAATATATTAAAACATGGAAACATCATTAAATATAACAACTTTGTTTAGTTGTTTAAAATTTGATTAATTATACTATTTATTAAAAATATATGAACGGGTCATTGAAAAATTATTTATGTGATTGACTATGAGAAGTGTCTTTCAGTGAGTATAACAATAGTTAAATTTGATCAAAAACTAAAAACTAAATTAATGCTAATATAAATTTCCTATGAAGTGATAAATTTATTTATTTATGACATAATTAATAGGCATAAACCATTATAAATAGTAACATTAAACATGCCTATATAGATAGGTGAAAATCAATATACATAGATGTCAGTAACATGATAATGCTTCGACTCCATGAACGAATTTCTTCCTACAGATGATGATATATTTTTATAGTGGGGATTGGCGGATTTTCAAATTTCCATACTAATGACATACATGACTGATAGCAGGACCGGCATAACATCTCTTTGACGTAAGAATAGTTTGAAGTAAAAATGGAAAACGTTAAAATATACAACGTTTTTGAAACCAGTTAATATATAGTGCTGTTTTGAGATACATTTATAGATATACGAGATAATTTTGTATCCATCCGTCATTTACAAATTAGTTTTTTAATTCTTTGTTCTTCTTCTTCTTTGTTCTGCTGTTGTTCAAAAGTTAGGGTCTTCCGAGGATAACTGAATTTCCTTTCCGTCCTCTTGCATCATTGACTAGACGGGCCAAAATTTTCCTAATTTCTAGATACTGGAATCCTCGTTACCTCGTTGAGTATATGAATTTTTATTGAATTGCCAAGTTTCTCTCCAATAACGTTGCAGAACTGGTCGGCTATCAAATTCCAGAAGGAAGTTCCCTTCCCAATCATCTTCACTTTCCTCAGACTGTTACAAAGTTCCTTCACAGTAGATCACTTAGATAGTTGCGTCCAAGATGTTAGCGTACGATCTCCCTTCCTCGGCTTGCATCACCCGAACGTCTGCTGGAATAGGACTAAGATACGGATGTTTAACTTTTTTTTCTTCTGTTCTGACTTTCTCCCATCTAGTTTTTTGAACTACACCGGTAGTCCTCATATGACACTCAAAGAGAGCAACCGGTTTTTGATGAACGATGTTAACCAACTTCTTGGCTTTAGCTTTTTAACCTATCGATTAATCTTTAGTAGAGATTTGTTTTGCTTTCTCATTTTAGAGCGTGTAACTCTCTCCTTCTTCTGGCGACCCTGAAATTCGGGCGAGGTTTACGTCTCACTGGTCTTTCTCTCTTGGTACAGTGTAGTAGGAAGTATACGGACGAACTACTCGTTCAATTTCATGATTCCTTTAACTAACGCATTAACAAGAACTACAAAATAGTTCTTAGGATATTGTGATAAAAAAGCTTCTTTAAAATTATACTTATTTTTAAGTAATTTTAACATATTAATGATAATGCGTTTTTATCATACAAAAATCATATAATAAATTGCTTTATCTATGCAATTATTGGAAAAATATTTTAAATTTTCCTGTAAAATATAGTAAAGTCTTTCAACTACATAATAATTTTGTTTATAAATTCCATGGAATAATGATATATTGTCATCAGATATGCTTTATGATATACCATATCTTCAAATATAGAAATTTTTGACTATTTTTTTTTCTCAGAGTAATAGTAGATTCTAGGGTAATACAAATTTGAACCTTTTTACCATAAACAAACATGAAGTCTCTATATCCTTACATGATTGTTCTTCAGGATTCTTATCTCTAATCTATTAGGTCCACAACTTTTATTTTATTTCTCTATCGTCCTCTTTATCCTGATAGATATTCTCTTATCTGTTATCTGAAGATAATTCATTGGGTTAAGACTCTTACTGTGGTTAATTAATCCTACTGTAATCTAAATTAAATTATGTATAAACGAGAGTACACATATAAAATAGTATTTCCATTTATAGTGTACAATAGTACTGTTCCAAGACCAAGACATTTTAGGAATTTTAGCGATAATATTATATGTTTATGTTAATTAGAACTGTAGTGAAGTTTAAGATCAATCATTATCAGAAACATTTCGACATTTATATTATTTAATAATGATTATAATGCAAGTTTCTTCTAGAACATTTTAACTTTACACATGATTATTCTTCTATAAGCGAGAGAAGAGATATCTAAAAGTAACTATAAGATAGAAATGGTAGATCTGGTTCTCTTGCTGAAGCCGTGTTGTATGTACAGGAAACATTATATTAATCTGACGAAGGACCTATTAGTAGCCGTGTCTTTTCTGATTATCTTAGGTATTGCATTAATAATTATATTATATCTGAGAATGTTTAATTAAGACAAGGTTAATAACTTAGGAAAAACTATGTATATAGTCTATTTTTCTAAAAAATATTAGCTGTACTAACTTGAATATATACAACGATAGGTTCTAGTAGATTATAAAAAATATATCATATAAGAATGTAGGTAGTAATAAATTTCTGTGAAAATTTCTGTGAAGATGTAGTTCTAAAAGTAGAGTTTTTTTAGTTACCGGAAAATATGGAAACAATAATTATCCTACAAGTATGCACAGTGTTTGAGTAAAAATAAGAAATATCAAAATGTTAAAATTATACGATTTCATTATCTCAATGTGTATATTTCTATTATATAATGATAATAAAACATTTATTATAAACTTTAGAAAAATACAATAATTCCGCTATAATTTTTTTATAATTTTAACTATATTGCATATATTTTAATAAATCTATGATAATCCACTATACAAGTTTTAAAATCTAATCGATTTTGAAAATATAATAAATCGTAAATTTTGTCTATAAAATGACCGAGTTCTAGCAAAATCAACACTTGACATTGGTACAATGTCGTGGAATCATATATTATTTATTTATAATTTTATTAGAAAATTAAATTAGTTTTTCCTGGAGGCATAATAAATTCTGATAACTAAAATATATTAAAATACTGTAACGTATCCCTATATATATAAGTACATAATTTTGTAATAAATTAAACTGAAAGAGTAACAATAAATTGGTAACACCTTATAGATGCGGTAATACTATATATATACATAATGTTGCTGTTAAACTATAGCAATTCATGCAGAGTTCTGAAAGACGGTACAAACGAGCTTTCTCGCAAGCAACCGAGTCGACCGAATTCCTATCACTTGGTCCAGTGCAAATCCGAGCAACTGTTAATTAGCTCTGATTTCTGGTCGCATTTCCTATAGCGGTCTCTCGATTAAGAGCATAAAAGACACAATGATAATACGGCAATTGTTCTGTTTTTCTCTTCTTTTATCATTTTTTAATGAGACGACCGCGAAAGCGTTACGAAATCGCGACACTCGGTTAATTTATCTTAATCGTGAATCGCATTAGTTTATTATAAGGAGTTTCTGATCTGAATTCGAAAAAATAACACAATGCAGTATTTTAGTACACTGAGAAAAATTACTATTTATAATACGATCTTGGACTTTTAACCGACAAATCATATAATTTGGTCTTTTTAACAGAAAAATTTACGTTTTTTACGTAGAAATTTTCTGTTTTATCTGAAAATATTACTATTAAACATAGTAAATTCCACGTTTTTTGGCTTAAAAGTCCAAGCTCGTATTATAAGTAGTAAATTTTCATATATAATTTTTCTCAGTGTACTAAACTCACGTAATTGCCATATATAACACTTTCATATACAATTGTACAAATATAATGTTTTTGCTGATAATTTGCGAAAAGTGCGGAAAATTTTATAATTGTTATTTTCATTTTGATTATGATTTAGAATTTAGAATTAGAATATGATTATGATTCATTAATTGTAAATATTATAACATAATCATTTTTTAACGGTAGACTACAGAATCTTTTGATATTTATATATTTTTTTTAAAATTTAATTTTTTTAAATACTCTATATTTTATAGTTACCTATTTTTATTTCTTTCAAATATAGTACTATAGTATTTCACATATACTAATATAGTATCTCTTTACACTCAGAAAAATTAAACATAGAAAAGTGCTGTTTATAACACTAATTTGGCGACATTAAAACAAAATCCAAAAAATCACTGTTTATAATAGCATTATAATAAAAAATAGAAGGAAAATTTGGTATGAAAAATTGTATTTTTACAAGGAAAAACAGTAATTTTTAGGTTTTTACTTTAATGTCTCCAAATTAGTATTATAAACAGCAATTTTCTACGTTTAATTTTTCTGAGTGTATAAGTGAATAATATAATATATTGTTAGAACGTTCGTTAAATATCATGATCTGCATTATATATATATGATATATAGAATATTATTTGCCTTCGCAGACATAATACAATATCTGCAATGAAAAAAATTATCTAGAAAAAATTATAATGTAGTAAAATTTTCAACGAGCGTAATAATAAATTAAAATTATTTTTTACGATATGATATTGTAAAGTTTGTAATATTTTTAAGTACATTCCACTTTTAATATTTTTATAAAATTTCTTTGATTAATAGACGGGAAAAAATAATTTTAACATGACAGCCATACGGATATGGTTATTAATTCCTATTAACAAGAAACAAAATTATGGCTGCATCAGCTGAACAATATTTAGATTCAAATATGGCTGCACCGAAAAACAAAATATTGCTCGAAATAATAAACGTATCATTGAATTATATAGAAGTGATATATGTTATTAGTAATATCTTAAAGTAAAAATCTGTTAATTAAGACACTTGTGCCTTAAATTAAGACATTCCTAGTCTATATTTAAGACTCTGATATCTTAGATTAAAATTTTTATTTTAATATCAAGTCAATTAAATTTAGAATAAAAATCATAATGTCTTAATTAAGAAATTTGTGTCTTAAAGCAAGACGATTAATTGTAAAAAATTATTTAATAACGTTTAAATTAAATAATATAATAATTAACCTATAAAACGTATTGTCTTGATTGTATTCCCTGTATATGATAATGTGTAATTGTTTTGTAAGATTGAAACTTTTATTTATGTAGTTAATTCAACTAAATGCCATTTATGACTTATATAGAAAGTCTTAGATTTGTTTGGTTACTCTGAACATACGGTTTAGTTGTTCTTATACTGACCCGACAATATTTCTTATTCAACCATATTTCTTCTAGTAAATGCAAAAAAAAAATTTCCGTGTAGTCGTATAAATCACGTAAAAAATTATACGGTGCTACACCGTACGTCGATACGATCATTTACCAATTGGAGGAGTTGATATTAATATTATTAATATGTATACTTTATATAAACTGTACCATTACATAAAAAGTACCATGGAATTGTCTTAACTTAAGACACCAATGTCTTAAATATGACACACAAGTGCATCAATACATTACACAAATGTCTTCTATTAAGACAGTTGATGTCTTAAATCAATCATTTTGCGTCTTAGAGTAAGACACACGCATTACGTTTGTGTCAGCAATGTTGATGTTATAATAATGTTTATCGCACATTGTAAATAAATAATTTTATATGAATATGAAACATTATCAAGGATAGCGCATAAAGTGCGTGCAAGAAATAATATCTTGCGAAAATTATTTCTCGAGTGAACGATCAGGGCAAAAACTACAGCTAGATGTTTTTATCAAAGATTAAATTATTTACGAGTAATTTAACACCCGTTGATTGAGGAGCATTTTGTAACGGTCTATAAATACTTGGTTTGTGATCTACGAGTAAACAAGATTTCCATTTAAATCATCTGGCAATGTATTAGCAATTCAAACTGGTCTAAAATACGTTGCTGAAAACCACAGAAATTGCAATATTTTTCTCACGGTAGTCAATCATGTATGAATATATATATGCATAGTCCGTGTTAATAACGTACGCGATATTCAAATAAAATGTCTTTATTACGTCAATAGCGATACGTGGTAATAAGATCAATTTAAAAGATATTTAATTAAAATAATACAACTAATATATATATATATACACATAAGTTAGTTAAAATAAATAATTATTCATAAATTGATCAAGTGTTGATACAATTACAATTATTATTTTCGATAAACTTTTTATCAGGATATTTGCTTCACATTTGAAAACGAAGTGCAAAAAACTTTGTTCATGGTACAGGAATCTATCTGCATTTGCTGTTAATGGATTTACACCTGACTGGTTAACATATACGTTGTTTAATTCATTTCTTCCGTTTACTATTATTTGAAAAAAATATCCACCAGACTATATCATACAAAGTCAATAGAGTATTGATATATATACTTTTGTACGGATCTAACTACGTTATTATTATAATTATTATTATTTTGTTTAACGAACAAACTGTCCATTCACGTCATATAATTAATTAACAATATACACGTCCAGAAATATTTTGTAAATACAAACAAATTTTGTTTCGTTCAACAAAACAGTTTTGTTAGATCAACAAAATATGATCCAAATTCGATCATTTTGTCATTTGTTGATGTTTTTTATTTGAATCAACACACACTAATTTTGTGAAAGCATATTAAACGTTTCAGTAAAAGTGCAAAAATTTACAAAATATTTTATTCAATTCATATACTTCACAGTCAAATTGACAAAATATGCTTAACAAAATAATTTCTTTCATTCAACTATATCATTTTTGTGCGTGTAGTTTTAACAGATTGGACAATATTGTTAGTCGCTTTATAAATTAGATTAATAATTTCTACAATATGTCATAATTTGCGTTTTTCTGACGGTTATATTACTGAAACAAAATCTAGACATTGTTATGGAAAGTACTTAATCTATAGAAATAAGATACTCTTATTATCTTACTATCTTAAGAAATATTTAATATACTGCTTTTTATAGTGTATCATTTAAACATACTTTTCAACGTCCATATTAAATTTTTGGAATTTTGGTTATTTTTTTTTGTTGGCACATTGAGAATAATAATTTTTAAGTAGCATTTCCTGAATTTGAAACGTAATGTTCATTAAAATAGGAACGAATCTGGGATAATAATTTATGTTATGCGTTTTTATAGATATTAGACAATATCTTGCTTCATTTTATATATATATATATATTATACTGATTCATTGAAGATGTATAGTTGTCAGATATTGCACTATAAAAAATCAGCCATATAAAATATCCTACGTAGAAAAAGTTCTGGTCTGTCAGTTCAATCTTGGCAAGTCGTAGGGAATGAAACACCAATTACCTCTGGTCTAACGTTGGCAATCGACCGTTCAAGATGTAGCACAATATCATTAAAATATATACTTGTGATTAATTTGCGCTTGCGGATAGAGTGGCAACAGCAGAAACTACCATCAAGAAGTTAAGCAACATTGGCGACAGCCATTACTTGGATGGGTGACCGTTCATAAAAGATGCTTTACAATGATAATTACTTTTTCAGATATATTAATATGTTATTTTAATTATTTTTGTTTTAAATTAATTTCTTGAAAAAGTCAAGCGTGGGGCAAGCATGGCCCAAGCTTGTGTCAACGGTCAGCATCTAATATTGAGCCAAGGGTACTTGACGTTTCGTTCCGTCGATCGGCCATCATCGATACCGTCGGGCTCGGGCAGCCGTCGACAGTGTTGGGACAAGCTTGGGCCGTTTGTTTTTTTCTACATGAGATGCTTCATTTTGAGATACTTTTATAGAAAAGATAGTAAAAGTATCAAATTATTAGATACTATTTTTAGTCTTTTCCATGAAAATGTCGAAATTGAAGAGATTAGTTTTAGTGGTGTATGCCTCTTTTATTAAATAGTTTTTTTATTGGTTTTATTCATAGATTTTATTTTGTTGTTTGATACACGATAATGTAACTATATTAGCATTCAATATAGCATTAATAATACTTTGAAGAAATTCATTTTAATCTAATTAATGTTATTGGAAGATAGACAATATTCAACGATTTTTTATTTTGAAAATAAACATTAAATACAGGAGAACCACATATTAATTTTTTTATACTGCAGTAATCTGTTTTAGATTTTATTGTGATATTTGATACATATATTTGATAGTGCAACTATAAGCATTCAATGTTGTTTAATAACCTTGGAATAATAAAACCGATCTCAATTATTATAATTTATACGTTAATTAAATGAAAATATGTATATCAAATTTATGATACTTTATATTAACTATATATATATATACGTTATTCAGTAAATTGTAAATTAATTGTTAAAATATTTCAATCGGAATTTATTCTTAAAAAGCAAATTGTAACGACTTACTAAATTTAAAAAATACGTTACATAAGACAATGTTACTAATTAAAATTGTATTTACGTATTACAAAATGATTGAATATATATAAATTATAGAATGCGTCATTCTGGAAAGTACGATTACAATAAGTCTGAAATAATTTTTAATAATAAATTTTATAATAAACATTATAACAATATAATATTCAAATTATCATTGCAATTCAGTAATTTTGAATTAAAATCTACAACTGTGTCTATTTTAATGTTTTTTATGAAATTAAAATTTCTGCTTTATCGACGCGTCAACTTCGGAAAGTCTACATTTATTGAAAAATTGTTTTAAATAATTTATATTTCAGACACATCCGAAATTTATTTTCAAATTTAAAGATTTTATAGATTACACAAATCTAACCTAGAAGATCGTAGACTTGATTTTAAGTTACTATCAAAGATAAAAATAATATGTAACACATTAAGAAATAATTTAATTTAATCGCATATATAAATAACGCAACTTTATGCAATATAAATTCATTATATCAAAGATTTTTATATAAGAACTAATTTATATAAGTTGTCATTATTTTAATTATGCAACTAACAAACTCATACTTAAAGCGATTATAAATCTCAACAAATTGTCACATTCTTAAACTTAACATTTTATTATTTCACTATTAATATCAACAAAATTATAAATGATTCCATATATCTGCAGCTTTAATCCATTTATTCAACAAAAATGTAATTTTCGACTTTGTACATATATATATATATTTTAAACATAATATATATAAAAAAAAACCGATTTCACGCAATAAAAGTTCGACGCTATAAAATTAAATCGCGGTAATTAGATCGCGGGTTTGAAAAGACAGACAGAATTCGGAAGCGTAATCGGACGTATGTGGAGTAGAATTTCACTAGCAATATAACGGGCGCGTATGGAACGAGTGAAATGTACTCGAATGTTATGGCAGTATTATACCGAATACCGAACGCTTCACAGCTGTGCGACTCTGCGCCGCAACAGAATTCAGTTTACTCGAACTACAACGAAATAACGAACGAAAGATACTTGTTGTACAAAGTTGAAAATATGTACAAATAAATCCGAATTTTGCGCTTTTCATATTAATTGTAACGTTTGCAAAATGCATCGCGCGTACTTTTGTTACATATAAAAGTGTTTTGGAATATTTTGAACGCGAAGTTTTTCGCGTATACCTTTCAAGCGTCGGCTTTTGTTATCGAATTAATTTTTTGGAAAATAAACGTACACCCGCGTTTGGTTTTTCCAATCGATTATGGTGAAGTGTGAAGGGACGAAAAATTGTTTCTAGAATTCAATGAAATTGGTGTCGTAGTTGTTTAATCGTATCTGTTCGAGTTAAAGATGTTTTGTTACGAAGATTGTTTACATTTTGTCAATGAAATTCGGTTCAATGTTTAAAGCAACAGAACTATTAGAGTTGTGAGTGGGGTCTCCAAAGTGACGGACCGTCAGCAATATTCTTGTGACTGGCAGTCACGAAAAATCATTTTATTTTTGCGAAACTTTGCCACGGGTCCAGCACCATGATTGTCAAAGATAATTTACTGCGGAGACAAAGAAGAATCAATGTTCCCAAAAGGTAAATAATGCTTCAAGTAAATAAAATGATGTAGGAGGAGGATTTAAACGAAAATAAAGTAGACGTTGATAAATAATAACCATAATGATTTATTCTGTTATTATTATGTATAACAATAAATACAATGTTTGCAAACCGCAAAAAGTAGTAAAATTGACTAAATATTAGATACAACTTTTTTGTTTGTTCGCAATCCAAACCAAGACAAAGCAACAAATTAAAATAACAATAAATAAATATGAATTTGTGTTTTCGAACAGTAATAAGTCAGAATGTCAAATATTCAATGAACAAACTTGTTCGATTATTTAAACGCAACAATAAATTACCGCATAATTAATATATATAATTTGAATAATTAATATCATATCTCAAACGTCGTCACAAATATGATTATTTATATTAATCACCCATTATATTCATTTTCAAACGCCCATGCTGATGAATATTCAATACGAATGACAAAAAATCAATGAATACAGCTATATATATATATATATATATATAAATATTTCCGTGTTATTGTTTAACAAAACTCTATACCGCGGTTATATATAACAACTGTTTTTTGATGATTTCGAACCCTACCATTAGCGAATCCGAATGCGAAGAATTTCATAATACCCACTCGGTCAGTTTCTTTTACGGAACATAATTTCAAATTCCCTCGTTACAGTTAATAAACGCGATGCTGTTATTACGATTGATCTTATTGCCCAATAACGAACAATCTTAATTTATGAAATTTATTACCACCGATATCATTATTGCCGTCCGCGCGAATGTTAGACCGCGACTTTTGTATACATCGTACGAGCTATTCTTTACGCGATTTTTTTTTTTTTTTTTTTTTTTTTTTTTTTCTAATAATTTTGTTTTTTTATTTTATCTTATTTAAAGTTTACCCCGCCGCTGACCTCCCGTTGTGTTCGCTTGCTCGTCACACTCGATGTTAATACAAAATTATAACCTTTACATAACTTTTTTTTTCCATCCTTTGCTTACAACGACTCTAGTATCTTCACCTCTACACTTTCTCTTATCACCCTCTGACGCCACCGGC